>JAPMOQ010015521.1:2142720-2202358 GCA_026543055.1 Argiope trifasciata | reverse complement strand
CTGCTGAGATTATATACTTAAAAAATTTCTCTGCTGAGATTATATACCTTAAAAATTTCTCTGCTGGGATTATATACCTAAAAATTTCACCGCTTGGGTTTTACGTTAAATTTCTCAGCCTGGATTGTACGTTAAATTTCTATTAATAAGTTACATTTTTTTTTTCTCTAATAAACACAATTATGTTTCCAAATGAAATTGGGAAAATATAAACATTGTTTTTACACATTGATATCTGAAATATCTGTTCATTTAACAATAAATTCAGATTTAACCTAAATAATTGCCTTTTTATAATTATTTGATGTTATACTTCAACGAATTATTTTTGAAAACTAGAAGAAAAAAAGGAAACAGATTTCGAATGTTCCCAGTTCGTTGTAATTAATGAGTCTTGTCAATTTCTTATGCAACCAACCACAATTTTGGATGCTTTGGTTTTCAATGTTTTTTGTATTTTTCGCATCACACCAAAAAAAAAATTTGCCTTTCGTTTTAAAATTTTTTTTTTCTAATTTCTGGATCTTTCTAATTACTATATATTTCTTTTTCTAATTTCGATTTCTGATAAGAAGGTACTACAAAAACATTCCTAATTAGAAACACAGAAGTTCTGCAAGGTTTTTTGCGCTTTTTTTCATTTTTTATTTCGAGTGTTAATTTTTTTTTTCTTTTGCGATTTCACTTTCAAGCGCATCTAGTGTATTATACAAACATAAATTCAATACCAAATGCTTGAATGTTTCTTTTCAGTTTAAAGAGGGCACTTGCGGTGTATTTTTTTAGGGTAGTGTTAACTTTAAAAAATTCGAACTGCAAAAAAAGAAAAAATGCTTTCTTCGATTCCATACAATATATAATTAAAAAATAATTGTGTTACTGTTCTTAAAAAATTCACCCTACTTTTTTTTCGCACACTTTTTTAAATATTTTCTTTGAATATCAGTTGGCATTTATATTAGCTGAGATGTAAACATTTTTTCTTGTGTTTATACAATCGTACTATTTCATCACTACTTGAACTGAAATATTTCTTTGTCAAGGCTTTGCTATGTGACATCTTTTACAAAAATATAAAAAAGGCAAAATTATTTTTATTTTTGTGATGGAAGATTTATTGTTGAAAGAAAAGTAAGTATTTTAATGGAATATTTGAGTGTACCTGTGAGAGAAAAGTTTCATTTCTATGATCCTTTTTGCAATTTAATGTTTTTTTTTAATTTTATTTTATGTATCAGTCAGTGGAAAAAATGATTCGGTAAAAAATATAATTAAAACAGTTCTTGAAAAATACTTTTGTTTTCTAAAAAGTAGTTTAAAAAAATTTAACTGGTTTTTTTTTCTTTCATACTTTTTGTAAATTTCTAATTATTTATGCTTTATTATTCTAGTCTTTTTTGGCAACAAGCTGGTTCGCTGGGAATAGTGGTTATATTGAATTAGTTAAATCGTTTCAATACAACTGCATACCCATTTTTCTGTCTAATAGCCAGACATCAAAACCTTATTGTTTTGTCTTATATATGCTTGCTTATTTATAACATGGACCTTTCCAATGGAAATCAGTCGCATGACATCATCACTTTTTTGAAAATGTTTATATCCGATTCGTCTGTCTTTCGTTTCGAGGTATTATAACATCACTTTTTTTATATGTGCTAACTACATGTGTATCAAAGAAAAGTTTTCTTGTTTAACTTTCTCATTAAAAAAAGTTATGCTACCAAACTCTAATATAATGTAATATATCGCCAAATTACATTAATATTAAACTGCAATGTTACTCTAATATATTACGAATTTTGACTAACTGTATAATTTTGAACTGAAATAACTCTTGAATGATTGCAGAAATTATCAATGATAATAATTTGAAATAACATTGAAAAAAAGTTCTAAGCTCCTTTTTTTTACCTTTTGGTGACGGGACGTACTTCCTTAGGAATGGGTTGTACCGTGGCTGGTGAATGGCACTTAGACGGAACCACATTTCCCGTCAATGTTAGTTGCTTCAGTCCGGATAAACAGTAATTTTTTCCGTGCGCCATTGAAAGGAGCGGTGAGTCAATAATACGATATCTTTTGTCTTATGTCCGTCTATCTCGGAAAATTTTTTATAAAAAGGGTATAGATATCAATTTTCAATATACAGTTTTTGATCAAATATGACGGTTTGGAAGATATTAAAAAGAATAATGGAAATATACATTGGTGATAAACAGTTTAATTTTATATCCTCTCCAATTACGTGCATTTGTAGCGTTAGCTTGTGGGTTTCGAGAAATGATTTCATTTCAGAATTACTGATTGAATAAATGGTACACTATGAATCCAACCTTAAAATGTGGCACATTTAATTTGTATAAACTTTTTGTGGAAATTACCTATTGGTTAAATGACTCCATTAATTTTTCAATAATAATTTTAATGAATTATGAAAAAATTCATATGAATTTTCACACTCCTTAAAACATTTCAAAATAAAGAAAAAAGTTGATTTCAAATTCTGGCTTTTGCCGTCTGTAACATCATTTACATGCTGTCATGAAGAATTTATTTTTGCATTGATAAAATATTATCCTCAATAAAAGCTACACATTTTGGATATGTCTGAGTGTATGGTTATTCAATAATATTCTTTCTGTCCTGTATCATAGATCAAATAACATTATGCGACTACTGTTGCTATTCAGTGTGTATATGAAGTACATATTTTGCGTAACGGCATATTTCCTGTCATTGCAACTAGTGCATTTATTTCCTTCTCTGCGTTATTAACTACCGTCATTCCATTATTAACTTGTTGCTGAGTATGGAACTTATGCTAATAGCAAAAAGAGGAGAATCTATTTGTAACCATGAAACACTTCGGAATAAAAATTATAGTCCCACAGCTGTTTTCATATTATCTTTATATTATGTAACATTATGAATGGGTGTCTTTCATTAAAGATATTTTGATGCGTTGTAACTAGGATATATTTATTGCACTTAAATATTGAGTGTAGTAGAAGAAATTTAATTATATTACTGAATCTAATTCATAATTAAATTTACATATTAATAATATTTGTAATATTATTTGGACTTAATAATCCTTGTGTGAAATAATATCAAGCATTGTTTCGAATTTGAAATACAGGGTGTCCAAAAATTAGCGTAAGATTTAAATTTGCCACCATTCATGCATGTTTTAAAATATTGAAAACCCTATAAAAAACCCATTTGATAGCTGATAATTTAGAGTTAATAAAAATGGAACGTTACATAGTTAAAAAATGTGTTTTCATTGTTGAATGATATTTTGAAAATAATCGAAATCTGACGGCCACAGTTCGAAAATTTGAAAATTGACCCCCTAGATCGTGTGATTTAACTCTATTGGATTTCTTTTTATGGGATTATTTCAAGTCAAAGGTCTATGCCAATAAGACCACATGCATTAAAAAAGGAATTGGACGAAATTCAGTAACATTCATAAAAAATGGTCATGGGAAATGTTGACAAAAAAGCGCATATGTGCCTGCAAAGCCGTAGATGCAATTTGACTTATGTTATTCCATGCATAATTGTATCATGTAACAATTTAAAGTGGAAAAAAACTATTTTTTAAAAATCTAGATTAAATCTTGAGTTAAATTGTTGTTCTACCGTGTAACACTCCCTTTTTACTAACCCTAAACTATCAGCTGACAGATCGTTTTTAGTAGGGTTGCCAACATTTTTCTGCATGAATGGTAATAAATTCAAATCTTGATTTAATTTTTAGGCAACTTTTATTATTAAAATAATTCTGATTTCATGATTGAATGCATGTTGTCAAAAAATTTAAGTCAAAAGAATTAATAATTTAAAAGTGCAGTAGTGAAAATCATTTTAGTTTCTTAGAAAAACATTAAATCAAAACCAGCAAAATCCGAATAAATTAAAGTAATTTTTAACTGAGACAGCCTGATTAACAACAAAATAAATTGTTCAAATTTTATTTTCTTTCTTTTTTAAACGTGTTGTTGCTTTTTTTTTGTATGCTTGTTTTTACGACAAAAAATACGATACTTATAAATTAAGTTCCGTTACGAAATAATATATTTAAAAGTTTGTCGTGAAAAAACACGCCTTAATTTTGTTGAAATTAATATTTTGGTTTAATCGTTAATCTGGCAGCTCATTCTTTTCTACCCCAAGAGTTTATCCGATTATTTATATAATTATTTGAGAAAGAAAAACAATAAGCGTGCTGCTGCATCGCTTTCGTGATATTCTCAGTATTAATTCTGCTTATTTAATTTTTCATTTTGATAAACTGTGGCTCAAAAATTTTTTAATTACTTTTCTGAATATATGATGTTTACGAAATGCGTGGAATGTTTTGTAATTTCTTTTTCCTTTGAGAATGGTTGTTCGGTTTGTCGTACAACCATAAATTTATAATAAATGTATTTTAATTTAAGAAACTAAGATTCGTGTCGTTGAAGAACATCGAGAATAATTATGTTCGTTATCATGCATGCATTTAATAAAATTTTAAAAAGATAAATAATGCCCTGTGGGAAAAATAATAATCACACTTATAAAAAAGTTTTCACACGTTTTATACTTTGTATTTTGAAATAAAGATGAGACTGTGATAGCAATTTGATTGCAATTATTTTTAAATGTTTTAAAGAGAACTTCCTTTCAAATTTAATATCATTTTTGTTATGCGATTTGTTTTTAAATGAGTATAATTGAGTTACTTTACCTAAAGTCAAAGTTTTTTTAATTAAACTTTTTTCCTTCGTTATTAAATCTTTTATCCGACGAAATTATTATTTTACACCCCAGTTGCTAAGCAATAAAAAGATATATTAAATTAAGGAATTTATTTTGCATGATACCAGAGTCATTTAAATGATTATTGCCTTTAAAGGATCTAAAGCTAAGATGTCTTAAAGGGCTTATTTTACCATTAATGATTTGTTAAGCAATGTTACATATGCCTCTGATTATGATGATTATTAAATACTAATTAATAAATAGTCCCTAAATTTTTCTTTGCATGACGTAAAAATTTGTTTTTATTTGCTTTAACTCTTTGGTTATCGCTTGAATCGTATATATTCACTACAGTTAAGAAATAGCAGAGAAAGTTGATATCTAATTGTATGTTCGAATTCCTAATTATAAGTTATCGCAACGGATAAGTTATGTAGGTATATAGCTATCCCGCTTCTATTTGCTAATTTAGATTTGTTAGGAAACTCTAGAGTATTCAAAATCATATTAACAATAGTTATCACAATGCAAAATTTATCTATATTGGCGCCTTTTCTGATTAAATGGGATTTTACTCCTATACATTTTTTTAAATATTTAACTGTTATAGCTTATTTATGTCTATTCTCGTGCTGACAATGTCGTATAGTGCCATCTCGGACACGATTTCACTGCTGTAAGAACTGAGTGCAAGTTCAAAAATATCAGTAATGATGGATAAACTGTAAAAATGAATATTATAATACAGCAGATTGTTCCGAATAACATGCTAAACTAAGTGCCTTCGTGATTATATTTATTTAAATGACCAGTTAACATATAGGTAGGATTGAAAAATATTCATATGTTATCAGTATGTGATTCGCCTATAAATCTTTTCACATATAAAAAACGTTATTACAAAAAAAAAGGAAAAAAAAAAGAGTGGAGTTTCGTTTTCCACAAATTTTTATTGTCTAAATAGTTGACGGCATGGCATAATAGGGGTAGCGCGTCTTCCCTGTGATCTGCCATCTGGACGTCCCAGTTCGTGCATGATTGTTC
This sequence comes from Argiope trifasciata, assembly GCA_026543055.1. Lineage (NCBI taxonomy): Eukaryota > Metazoa > Arthropoda > Arachnida > Araneae > Araneidae > Argiope > Argiope trifasciata. The sequence continues at coordinate 2,196,559 of JAPMOQ010015521.1, read as the reverse complement.
TTCAGCAATGTTCTATCTGTGAGGTGTGTGAAAGTGGTCCCCTGTAAAAAAGGGTTGTAGGAGCGAATGTGATTCTTGAAGTAGCTATATATCAAACTCTTGGCCTTTTTTGGCACTACTGAAAAAACAAATACTCTCTTGGCTGAAATCGCTGACAGGTAACATGTAGAGTGTCGCAAGTCACTACACTGCAACATCGTCTAACTTGATATACCATAAACCTCTAAGAATTAGAGCTCAATCAATTGTCAATGCTAATTTTTTCTGAATTTTCTACAATTCTATTTTTTCTGCAAGTTTTAGCAATCTGTAGCCGATTTATGTTTTATTTTAAATAAATGCAAATAAAATATACAAGAAGCTTCCATTTAAAATTAGATTATATATTAAGAATAAATTACAAAAACAAATCTTCAAAGAAAAATGTTTCACTATTTGATCTCATTTTTTAAATCAGTTATTTAAAAAGTTGTACTTCCCTTCTTAATTATTTATTACTGTACCAACATACAAAACTTTTTGTCGGTAACAAGCAATCTTGATCCATAATAATCCATCAAAATTTTATAACCTCCTTTGAAGTTAAATATATTTTAATTGCTAAAACGGATGAGTTTTCCATAATAAGGTAACGAACGTCGCTCTGATTTTTCTTATTAGCCGCTATTAATTATCGAGCAGCTGGCAGCAAGCAGCGAAGAAGAAGCAAAAGTTTGTAGCAATGATTAATGGATCAGTTTTCTTCCCATCTTTTTAAAGACGCCATTTTTAAACAATTTGAATACATTGTTGCTTCAAAAAATATTTGCTTGTTTTTTTCTTGTTTGATAAATGTCTATAGTTGTGTCCATTCATTTACATTATAAAGGTACCAAAAGATCATTAGAAAAATTAACTGTGTGTATTTTGATAAATCTTATTATTTTAAACTTTCCAAAGAGTAAAAAAAGTCAAATTTGGTGTAATATCTGCTTTTCTGAGAGTTAGACAAATATATTTTGATATACGACATCTAAATTGCGAATCAAATTTGGGAAGAATTCCTATAAAATGATATCATTTAGAGGTGCCATTTGAAACAATTTGACTGGATTATTGCTCTAAAAATATTTGTTTTTTTTTCTCCTTTTTATTTGATAAATGTTTATATTTGGGTTCATTTATTTATATTATAGGAAGTATACCAAAAGATTATAAAAAATTAATCCTGTAGGGTTTGATAAATGTCTTATTTTCCAGAGTCCTAAATGAATCAAATTTGGAGCAATATCTATCTTTATGTGGGTTAGAGTTCAGTTTAGTTCAGTTATATTAACGTCCCGTTTAAAGCAACACGAGGGCTATTTTGGGATGGACCTCGTAATTTTGAACCACGGTCAGATGACGAAGACGACAACTGAAGTGGCACTCCCCCTCTCCATTCCACACCACACCAGCGGGAGGACGTTTGGCCTGACATATTTAACGTGCAAGAGATGCAACGTGCAACCCCTCACACGATGGTTCTTCGGTGGAATCGAATCTCGAACCTGAAACCCTCCGGTTCCGAAACCGAGACCTTACCACCAGGCCACCGCGGCCCTTATGAGGGTTAGACAAATATATTTTGGTATACGACATCTAAATTGTAAATCTAAATCAACTTTTGTAAGAATTCCCTCAAATTGGCACCATTTTAAAACAATTTAACTGCATTATTGCTTCAAAAAATCTTTTTTTCTCATTTGCCTTTGATAAATGCTTATATTTGCGTTCGCTCTTTTAGATTATAGTAAGTAGACCACAAGAAAAATTAACTCTGTAGCTTTTGATAAATATCTATATTTTAAACTTTCCAGAGTTTAAAAATAAATCAAATTCGGAGCAATATCTGTCATTCCGAAAGCCAGCCGAACGTATTTCGATATATGACAGGCAAATTGTAAATCAAAATCAAATTTTGTAAGAATTCCATCAAAACGGAGTCTTGTCTAGCCAGTTTAATAAATTATTTACCCTTATTCCGGTGACTGGTATATTTTATATCCATTAAAAATGGTTTCTCTAGTTATTATTATTTTAATATACTTTTTATATTTGTAAAATAAATTGTATCATAATATTTGTATAATTATTTCATTAGGAACTTATCCGTTATATGGTCGAAACGAAATAGTCGGGAAATAATCGTTAGTTGGAGAAAGTGAAGAATCGCTAAAAAGTCACCAAAACTGCATAATTACGGCAACTTTAAAGTTAAAATTCTTTAAATTCATCCTCTTCCCTTGGCGACTTTGTTTGGGTTTAGTTCACATTGGCGACATTTGTTTTGACTTTCGCTTCGCGATTTCATTCATGTTTAGCTCACATTGGCGACATCCTGAGACCGTATAACGGAAAAGTAACTTTCATTATAATGTAAAAACCAAACCAAAAATGAAATGCTTCAAATAGAACAATCCTCTTGTGTTCAGCGTACAATATCGAATTTGTTCGCTTGTTGTAAAGATACGAAGTACAGAGTACGCACTTCCTGCAACACGCAATTTTAACTGTTATATAGAAACTGAACATTCAGTCTTGCCGAATATATTTTTGGGGTCGAATACTGTGCATGAAATTTCCTGAAAACTACTGTGCAAAATTTTTTTAATGGTGATTATAACAGTTAATGGGTTAACTCTAAAATTATCGATGTATTTATCTAAAATTATCGATACCTGTTTTTACCACATCCATCAAATTGGCGGATTTTTGCTCCTCATATTTTCTAATGTAATTTTTATTTAGTTAATATAACTATAATTTAATAAAAGAATATAATTTAACAAAATCGGAATTTATCGTAATTCATTAATTATTAATAAAAACTAAGAAAAATAGTTTATTTTTATTTATAGGATACCCAGCTACAATGTTCAGTCCTAAACTGAGTCATAATCCGATTAAAATAGATTCCATTGCAGTAGCTATCCAATTCTTTGCACGAATCAATTTAATTTCATATGAAGAATGTAATATAGATTTTCCATGAAATATCTCAAATCGATATGTAAATACGTATTGATGTCCATCATTGCATAGATAATCCATAAAATGTGATACACTTTAAAATTGCTATCCCCGTCAATTTGACCGGAGCCACGGTAGTAAAGTCTTAGCTTCTTAACTAGAGGGCTGGAGTTTTAGACCTAATTCCACTAAAGAACCGTCGTGTAAGCTCTGAATCGCATTAAATCTGTGGAAGTCAAATGTCTACTGGCTTGTGTGGTGTGGAAATTCGGAGACGAGATGTTAGCTCAGGTGCCGTGTTCGTCATGACCATGGTTCAAAATTACGAGGTCTATCGCTAAACAACCTTAGTATTGCTTAAAAAAGGGACTTTAATATAACTAAACTAAACTGTCATTTTCAAGGAATTTGGTATAAATAAGTATAGGTCATACTGATTATAGCAGTTCAAATGGTCAAGCGGATATTTAATATGTAATTGCTCTTAATTTATTAAAAGTCGTCGTAAAGGCTTAAAACAATAATTTACTAGCAATAAATAATATGAAAATTTGGAAGCATGAAATTTGAAAACCGTCAAAATGACGGTCTTATAGCTTAAAACTAGAGCTACCATTATACTTAAAGCATGAAAAACAGCGGCAGATTATTTCCATACAAAATAGCTGCGATATTTCTCTAATCCAATCTCCAAACCCATTGTACTGTGAACTTCTTAAATATACTTCTTGTACGACTAGACTGATAATCTTTACAGTCCACAGAAGTCTTCTGGAACTTTTCTTCTCAACAGCCTTTTCTTGTCGTACGTGACGGGGATCTCCCACCTGCCCATCATTTTATGCCCGGTCACGTGCACTGGCATGACGATCAGAAACTCAATGGCCTATCCCAATCTTCTTAAACGGATCGATCCAAACTACATATCCCTCGGATAAATACGAGATGATGTTATTTGTGAGAGCAGAGGAATACACAATGGCCATGTTGCTTTGATATTGTCGTTTTATCGTTATCGAATCATCACATGAGGGAGTTCTAAAGAAATTTCTTTTTCTTGGAAGGGTGCTTGATGGTATGTTCTTGGGAATTCAAATTCTGGAGTTAAATCTCCTTTAGCTGTCTTTCAGATGGAATAATTTAGTTTATGGAATTCTGTTGTAGAGATTCTCGGAAAGAGCTGAATCCTAAGTAGATTTGGCTTTGAATCGAATGCATTGTTGGATATTATTATTATTAGCATGTATTCCATTTATTGTTCATCGTGTATTTTAAAATTGCTGCAATATATTTGATTTATATTTTTGCAAATGTAACTTTACGATCAATCAAAGAAGCTCCTTTATCTGAATTTCGTACGAGCATATAGGTGAAATAAATTTATTATTGTGGGTGGGTGGGTGATGGCCAAGCAATAACAAGTCTAGATGATATTTTAAAATTTAATGAATGAGAATAAAATTAAGTTGATGATGAACAAATAATGGTGACTAATTTATAGCTTGGAATGGATAATCAAATTCAACTCTGACATGTTCGTCTTTTAACAGTCATCGTAAAATTTCATCTTCGTCTTTTTAAACACGTCATAATCACCTAGACTCGTCTAGGCGTCAACAAAACATTGCTCTCGATTCCTCCACAAGAGGCGCTGCTTAATGGTGTGAAGTGAGATATCTCTATAGAATAGTCCAAAAGCCATCTAAAACAATTAAGCATAGTTTCTACACTCTAAAATGTATGTTTCTAGTTTCTGCGTAACAAATAGAATGAAGTCGTGATGTTTATTATTTGAAATCAAGTTTAAAATTGATTTTGCTTAATTTGTTTTGTCTATTTATGTTTAGGGCAAACGCTCAATATTGTAGAGTTTAACAGTATATGCATGCTTTTTTTTTCTGTGTACAATTTTAATTTGCTCTAGAAAATTCTTTCTGCAATTTATTCAATAATAAACAATTAGATATCTCCGTTTTCACTTGTAACAGTTCTTGTATTGTAAATATCTCCAAAAATAATGATTTATGTTTTTGCTATCGAAACCATTTTCAAAGCTAGTATTTCAAGCTTTTTTAAATGTTTCTTTGTTTTAACCTTTTTTCCATTTTTTTCTTCATACTTTCCTGAGGCTGTTCAATTTTGAGTTTAAAGGTAATATTAATTACTAAGCTTTTTATTTATTTGCTGCTCAAAGAACTACAGCTCTTAATTAATACATAAAACATGCTATATAAAAAATGATATCGTGTATCTTTTGTAAAAACCTTTCTTTTTCATATTATATCGCCATATATGAAAGAGAACTTTTCCAATTTTTTATACCAGCTCTAGAAATTCGAATTTAAACACATGTGAACTGAAAATCTGTTTTTTTCTTGTTGTTTTTTTAATTTATTTATAAACTAGTCACTTCAAAACGTTTTACCAGGAAAACTGACTATATTTTTTCTAAATAAATCGCTTAAATATAAATCCATGCCCATGATTTCTCAAATTGTTTAATATTAAGGACGCATTAATTTGTCTTTCTTTATAACAGTATAAAATTTGTTCAGTAACACTTTTGGAAGTTATAACGGGGAAAATCCAATAATTCAGTTTAATTTTTTTCATTAAAATAAAATTAATCGTAACGAGTTGCATGTTTGAGACTTTTAAACATGCCGCTGCGGCTTGGTGGTAATGTCTTGGCTTTGGAGCTCAGGTTCGAGACAAGATTACGTCGTGTATCGGGGATAAATGTCCTTTATCTGGTATGGTGCGGAAGTGTGAATAAGAGGTGTCATACTCGTCGTTAGACCCGGGCTCAAAATTTCGAGGTCCGTCCCAAAGTAATCCTAGAGTTTCTTTAAAATTGGGCATTAATATAACTGAACTGAACTTCCGACCTTTAGAGTATCCATGTACCAAATTTGGTAGCTTAAGTTAAACGGTTTAGCCTGTAGATTAACTCACAAACACATTATTATTAGTTAGATTTTATCACACTCTTATTAATAGTATGCAGATAGATATATAAAACGAATAGAATTTTCTAAGTTAAATGGTTTTTTTCTTTTAAAAATAAAAAAAAATTGAAAAATCCGTGTATACATAATATCGAGATGTCATAATGATCTATATATAAATCTGGAGTTAACTATACCCTTTCCATCATAACCAATAAATAATTAATTTGGAATCGTTTATCCGGATTTGAAGAGTAATATATTAGAAATGATCATGGATATCTAGAATAACTGTCAATTTTTTAAAATAAATTCCTGTTTTTGACTACTTTTCAGATTCTTTGCTAATGTTTGAACTCTCATCAGTAACTTAACTATATATGTTCGCTTCATAGCGCTAGAATGAATTCCATCACGCATTACTAAACATAAATTTATTCCCCAATGTTTCAATTACATTACAATCCAGCCGGAATGCATTCTTTCAGAGAATTGCACCTGATAACGCAAGCAATATTAATTACTTCACATCTTCAGGCATAAACACATGCGCTGTGCAAGCCATTTAATTATCAACCATGCGCTTTCTAATATCTTTGTTTAATAACGGCTTGTCGCTATCTGCGCATTAATGAAGATTAGTTAAGCATTATGTTCAGCCAATGTTGTAACATGCTTTTGGATACGGTGGATGATTTTGTGAAGTGTATATGTTGTTTACTGGTGCTTAGCTTATAATAATCTTTCAATTAATTAAATCTATATTGATAGATTCACTGTATTTATATATTACAAATGGTCCCGAAATAGCATGTTATGAACGTATGCCAAAAGGAAAAAATATCAAGCTCTCTTGAGAATTGTAAGAATTAATTTAAATTTGAATTATTTACATACCAAAATTTATAATTTAATTTGGCATATTCACAAATAAGTTGTGGTTTGTAAAAGTCTAAGAACAGCCAAATGAATTTATATTATAATGTGTCTATCATATTAATGTTAATTTCATGAAAATTTCTTCTGAATTTCAAATTAAAATGTCAAATATATCATGAGGATAAAATGAAAATACGTAAGATAGAATATTAAAAAATAAAGATTATTTTTATAATATGAAATATTATCTTTGTTCTAGAATTTTAATTTTTTAAATTAAGAATCCAAAATAAGATTATAATATTTAAGATTATATTAGAGAAAATTCAAATACAAAAACTTTCAATGCTACCTCATTAAAATAAATAAAAAAATTAAAAAAATCATATAGTTTTATATATGAGAAATACAGGGTTTTTAAAATCATTTTCAAACTCATTAATTTGGCATTCATTTTTTTTTGGGGGGGGGGAGAAAAATAAGTTTTATTATAAAAAATAACATCAAGTTTTACAAATACGATGTTTATTTTTAAAAATATATAACGAATGATATTCATGTTCAGAAAAATAACTTTTCCAAAATTTTGTTTTATGCAAACAAATTCATTGTACTCTAGCATTAGGAGACATACAAATTGGAAAGCGCGTTCCATTGAAAAAAAAACATATAAAATCGAATCAAAAATAAATAATAAAAATTGATTCTCCGTATTTCTAGTGTTGAAATTACCTTTGGGATTTAACGCAATCCAGAGTTACCATATAAAAAGAAAAAAAAAATATCAATATCTTCGGTAAAGATTAATATCTATCCCATGAGAATACAGAAACTCAAAAACATTTTTCGCAGCTTTATAGATCCCAATATTTTGAAATTGAAAACGTAGCTATGTCTTTATATGGTTTTGTGGAGTTTCTGAAAATGCAAGTAAATTTATATTTAATTAAGCTTACAATTTTTAAAGGATTTTTAAAAAATTCAGTATGTATAACTTTTATCGCATTATTAAGTTTGTTACGAGTTTACATTGTTTGGCATATACTTATATAATTGCGTATTAATATAATTGGGGTATTTTTTCGATCTGAAAATCTAAATAAACACTATTAAAACTTGTAATTGCCGAAATCGAAAGCATTTTTAAACAAAGTCATTAAACAAACTAGCAAAATGACCTATTTTTTGACATATTTTTATAGATTTTTTTTTCCTTTCAAACATTATAAGCATTTTTAAAATTTTTTATCACATTCATAGAAAATCATATACAGTATTATATAATATTTAATTATTATATATTAATTATTAAAATTATTAAATGAATATCTTTATTATGAAGGAAATTACTTTTTTCAGATTTTTCAGTTAAATAACATTTAAAAATTATAAAAATGCTGCATAAAAATTTTCTGCAGAATTTTTTTCCATCAACCCACCGATTAGAAATTTGGAACAATCATATTGACTCTTAACAATATATTTTCAATTTTCTAGTCAAAAATACTTTATATAGACAGATTAATTTTTTTAAATGTTACATTTTAATACTATTAATGTATACTTATAATAAAGCTCAGTGTGTGTATTGGCGCTCTACAGATCAGACCGTTGGACCAACAGCTACCAAATTCGGTACATTTATACTTTGGAGGGTCGGGAATGTGCACCTTGGAGCCCTTTTTTCGAATTTTTAATTAGAATTTGAATTAAACGAATTTTCGACGTTTTTCCGCTATAACTTCCGAAAATATTATCACACAAAGATGAATTTTGCATCAAATTAAAGGTAAAAAAATGAGATTTCTAATGGTATCAATATTTTAACATATAATTTATGATTCGATATGTAATGAATTTTTAAAAAATATTTTAACTATATTTTTCAACAATATGTTTGGGACAAAACAATGCAATTTAATCTACATGGCACGTTATCAATATCAAATTATCGTTTATCAATATGTTGCCATCACAAACGACAAAAACTAAATTAAAAAATAAATAAATATTGTAAATTAAACATATAAAAATGTAATTTTTAGCACGTAACTGCATGAAATGAAATAAATGTTTTTTTAAAAAAAAGAAAATGTAAAGAATTTTTTGTGCCTTTTACAATACTATTAATTAAATAAATCGGCTTTATTTGAGGCAATCATGGGTTTATATGTTTATATACCTATATATATATTCAATTCAAGGTTCAATGACTAATTTGGAAAACTTTAATACTAGAAATGCATTTATAAAAATGGTCCAAATGAAGTAAATAACTACATAGTAAGCAACATGTCTATAAATGCTTTAAAAATGAAGGTTTAGCTTTTAAATAAAAAGAGATTAACTTCAATCAACTCATTCTCTAAAACTGATTAATTTATGAATATTTGAATATCAGTATTCAATAAAAACGGGTAATTTTAAACCACCTCATCGACCAATCCAAAGATGATACCGCAATCAACGTCCAGTATTTCTCAAGGCTGACTGACTTGAGAATGCAAATGTTGAATGTTTCAAACAATTCTATTCAAAACTTCATTAGTCGATCAAATTTGATTGCAGAAGATAGAAACCTTCATTTCTTTATTTGAAAGTTGAAGTGTCAGGAATATTTCGTAGAATATGATTCAGTACAACTAAAATATGTATAAAATTTAGAATTAATAATTTATTTAATTATGTTTATAGACCAAAACAAAATATTATTTTACGAATCATTTAAATCTTTTTGAAAGTAAAACTCAAACAGGAATTCTATGATGAAGCTGAGTATTTTTTGTTGAATATTCTTGAAATATTAATAAATTATTGTAATTATTCAATAGAACACATGATGATTCTCTTTTACTTATATTTAAAAAAAAAATGCTTGGTTTCGGTAAAAGAAATTTTTTATATCAACTTGCAGTTTAATCATTTCCATTTTAATTTAAAGTTGAAATTTTGTGAGAGCTGATCAGATAATTAGAGAGGAATATAGTGCATTACGGGCTTAAGGCCTTTATAAATGGATGAGTGAGTTATATGACTATCAAAATTTGAACGTAAAAATATTTTGATGAAGTAGCTATTAAAAGACAAGTCACATAAAGTATTTAATTGGCAATTACGTTACATTAAGTATTTATCTGATAATTTTCAACACAGTAAGATTGGCTAACCAACTGATCGCCAAAAGCGACTAGTACCATATAAAAAGATATTAATACAAACTTTTTTATATGTTTTTAATGACATATTATATTTATTTTGAAAAAATGTCTTTGATTTTAAAACGACGTAGACGAATTTTGTCTTCAAAATTGTCGCTGGTTTCTTTGAAAATTTGATATGAATTCCACTAAATTGATTTACAATGACTATCAAATTCTATTTTTTATACATCTATTCCTATTTTTCATTATACTTAAAATATCTTTTATATTTCTAAGATCCACTCATAGTCTGTATTGTTTTATTGGTATTATTTCTGTAAACAAAGACATTCAATTTCTTGCCTCTATTGCGGAATATCTACAGCATTTCAAATATAAGGATATGTTCCAATAAAAATAGAATTCCAAATAAATTGAGATATGGAAACCAAATTCGTAACGCCAAATAATACATATCGTAGATATATATATATATATATATATATATATATACACCGAAATCGAATGACTTTCTTGGATTTTTATCGCAATATAAAAAATATCACCAAAATCTTTGCTAATGAACAATGCCTCCCAAGAGTATACCAAAAACAACCAAAAAAAAGTTTGTCATTGTTTTATAGATATCAGTATTGTTGGGACAAAAAAAAAAGAAGAAATAACCACAGTATAGATTTGCCAGCAATCTTAGATTGGGCCCTAGGAATTTCTTTAAAAAAATAAAAAGACAACAAAATAAATAAATAAATTAGTATTTATTTCTTTGTTCTTTACTTATTTATTACCCCCAAAACTGAATCGAAATATTTGATTGTTCTTCGGCGCTATATACTTGAAATATTCTTCAAGCCTGGTTGCAAGGGGAAAAAAGATGTAATGGGTTTCAGGCTCGTAAAAATAAGTATATGCGGGTGCCGTAAAAAAAAGGACAAATATCGAATATTCTACGACGTTTAGGATTACACAGATGAATATTTTATCCGGTGCGGTTGGGAAAAAAACATGCTTGGTTGATTGCATCTTGGGCTTGGGACATGTGTAATTAAGCTTTATGTCTCTGCCATCTAAAATGAGTTCATTTACAAATAATGGAGTTGTGCTCTATGTACCAAAAGATTGCCATGTATCGTACCGAGGTGAAATGAGAAATAAATATTATTTATGGTGGTATTATGCGGAAAACGGTAAAAACTCATCGCCGCAGTTAATGGCTGTAAAACCGACAATCATAAAAGGTTTTTAGATTTGTATTTCAAATATTTTTTTCCGTAATATTGTTTATTCCAGGGAGTGAGACTAGCAGCAGGTAATTTGATTCTCCAGTAAAGTGGTTTCTTCTTTTTCTTATGATTATATTTCCTTTTATTTTGGAGGATGTTTAGGATAAATAATTCTGGATTTATGGGGAAGGAAAAAAAATTCGTTAGCAGTTTTAATTATTTATTAAATCGTCATGGTATATAATATCTAAGGAGTTTTTTAAGATGCCCTTTTCGTTTAGAAATTTGTTGAAAAATTTTGAAAATGTAAAATCTTTTTAACTTTAATTACCAGTTTGTCTAAGTTTATGTAATTCTATCTATATCTTTACTAATAATAAAAGAGTGCTGACAAGTGTTGATGCTTTCTAGAGTAGGCCATTAAATTTTGAACTACCAGATTTGACACATTTATACTTTATTGGTGGGGTCGATATCTTAAAAATGTAATTAAACTGAAAAAATAAAACAAAAAAATTGAAGTCAGTTATTGCATATTTCAAGTTATTATGTGTGAATGTTTTTTGATCCCGTGATTATATTAATGCACATGCGCCAACTTGGTGCTTTTTTTTCTTCTCGAGATTAACGAGAGCTCCAAAACTTTTTTGCTAGCCAAGAAAAAAAAATTGAAATTGAAAATTGTCATTTATGCTTTATAAAATGCTTGCGCGATTTCCAGCTTCAAAAATTCCTAACCAAAACAACATTATACTCTCACAAAAAGGAATGCCATGTTTGGAAGCTTCAACAACTACATTTCCGTCGCAGTGTGATTTCAAAATTATAAACTATTTATCGATAAATTTTTAAATATATTAATTTATATGAAATTTTTATGTAAACAATATTTTTATAAACGCAAACTACTATTTTCTAATGGTAAGATCATTAAAAAGTTTCATAATGGATTAATCTTAGATCAAAGGAATCAAATCCTTCAATATTTCCCTCTTAAGAATGTATGAAGTCATATTTTGTCATTGTAGGAAAGAAAAAACACCTTTATCAAAACTGTTATTAAACGAGAGTGAAGTTTTGCTGAATATATTATGAAAATTGTTTAATTTTATCCGAAAAAAATTACATTCCATGAAAATCACAGCTATGATGGCATAGTTCTACGTCAGTCTTTTAAAAACGCATCTGTTGTCAAAGACGCATACGGAATAATTATGCATTACTGGTAAAAGCAGGTAAATAAATATATGAGATTAAAAGATGGTGATGGATATTGCCATATATGTTTTATTCATTGCCTTCAATTATTCAAAACTCCCTTACGAAAGAAACATCATATGTCTCACATTTTAATAAAGCTTGAATTGGGAGTTTTCTGTAATAACCTCCTAAGTTTTTCCAGGATTTAATGAATTTTTTTATGAATATTTTGTAATATTTCAGTTCTGTGAAACCGAAATTGTATTTACTGTCACAACTAATAAGTCATTCTCCCCGCCTCCTCCTATTGTCTATGATCAAGATATTAAGGTGACATATCGCCGTAAAACCTGCGGACGAGTCTGGAGATTTTTTTGTTAAAATGTTAATGAGGTCTACTTCGAAGCGAAGAAATTTTTATTGAATATTCTTCTGATAAATTATGTAAATCTAGAAATAAATTTCGTAGTACATGCAAAATTTTCATGTGAAATATTTCTTTTTTTAGTTCCCATTTTTTTTTATCAGCTTGCATCAATTTTGATGGCTCGTTACTTTATTTACTGACTTTTAATCACTCCTCTTTTAAATACAAAATCAACAAATTTTAAGTGAAATGACAAGGGCTATAGGCTGAAGGGCTCACGGTGGGTGAGGTCCTGTTCCATGATAACACGCGTTCACGCGTCTTCAGGATCACACATGCAGAACTGGCGAAGTTTAATTGGCAGCAGCTCAGCCTTACAGCGTGGACATGTTACTCTGCGATTTGCCTGTGTATAGTCTCCAGAAAAAACAACTGAAATTAAAGCGTTTCAACTCAGTCGACGAACTCAAGGACGCCATGAAAGGACTGAATCTCGTCACGGCCACAGGAATTCTGGGAACAAGGAATCCTTGGGCTCCTTAATCAATGGGATCTTTGCGCTGAGGCCCATGATTATGCTTTGAATAAAAATTTCATTCATATGCAGAATGCCGTTTCGTACCTTTTGATTTGAACAATCCTTGTAATATCATATTTCGTCATTTTGGAATCATACTTCTTTTCTTAGAATATAGAATGCCTTCGTATTCTATCAAGCAGCTAAAGTAGTATTTTGCGAAAACTTTAAGAACTCATTCTAAGAATAACAGCTCAAAAATATTGTTTTCATCCCGATTCCGAGAAATCCTCGAAAGTAGAATTCCCAAGTCAATCAAGTCAATTTCCCGAATTCCCAGATTTGTCCGAGGCAATCTCTGTTTCAGAAGTTTTTATTTTTGTAAACATTTTACTTCGCAGAAATATTCGAATGTTCTAAATTCCCTTCAAGTGGGATTAACTTTTCAACAACGTCTTTTTTTTTCAGACTAAATAAAATGACATTTTTTAAAGTTTTTTGATTTTTTTTATAAAGCTGTTTTCATCTTCTGACAAAAATTGTCGTATAAAATATGAAAATACGTTTGTTAATGATCGCATAGTTAAATATGCATTCTTGCAAGAAATATGTTGTGAATTTAGAATACCTTTTTTAATTGTTCTGAAAAAAAAAATTTCGTCGGCATTTTTATTCTTCTAATTCTGTAAAAAATGCATTCAAATAAATAAAATGAGATAAAAAAAAACTAATGTATATTACTTTAAAAAAATTGTATAAATCAAAAATAAACAATTGAGATTCAACTAATTCTTTTTATAACTTTTATAATTATGCGTGTTTTTATTATAGTGATTTTGATTTTAATTGAGTGAGTTTCTTAGGAAAATAATATGCCGCTAATGACATTGTTTATGAAAAACACAAAATATTTATAAATATTTATATGCAACTCATATATTTTCGTAATAAAATGAATCAAAATATTACTAATTGACTCTAAGAAAAGATTAATTAATTCATATTTTTTTTACTAGAAAATCAAATGGTAAAAAAAAATCTTTAAAAAATGATAGTTAAACAATTCGTAATTCATTAAATTATAAACAGCTATTTTCATTTTCTCTAAATTATGAATAAATTCTATGAAACATTAGGAAGATTTTAGTGATAGTTTATTATGACTTTTAATTAAATACTTATGATTTTAAAAATTAAAAACTATCTCTGTTTTTATGTATTATTTTTTTTAAAACTTTTACCATTTCTAAATGTCGCAAGGGAAATTGAGAAAATTAACTTTGCCACATTTTAAATATCATTTCGTACAAATTCTACTATTATAATATTTTAAAAAGTTACAAATGATAATTATTAAATTAATTATTAATTATTAAATTCTAATTATTAAATCTACAAAAATATTATATAATTTTTAGTGTTTACATTCCTGAACATCGTAACAGAAATTAAGAAAATTAACCTCACCAAATTTTTAATATCGTTTGATGCAAATGCTACTATTTTAAATTAAAAAAAAAAAGTTGCAAACGGTTAGAGAATTTTGTTTCATAATATTTTATGTAAATGTAATTTTTACTATAAAAATATTAGATATAAAAGCTTTGCACAAGAAATGCCGAGTATATTTTCTTGTTATAAATTCTAGACTTCAAACTGTGTTATAGTATTTAAAGACAATTTCATAACCTTTAATAACTTTCATTTGATAACGAGATATAATTATATTCTGTATAATTAAATAATTCTGAATATCGTTACTATATTTTTTCAAACAGCATTTTATTTAATAAAATATTGTTTGAAAACATATAAACTATGATTATGATTACCAATTATTTATATTCTGTGCAATGAAACTTATATTAAAGGAAATTAGTCTAAAAGTTGTTTGATATCATGTCGCTTTATTTATGCTATTATCAATATATATTTAGTATCCAACTGATTAAAAGGTAACTCATAATTGTTGCTGTTCTATCGGCTAGATTTTTCCTCATGAAATGTCTAAATTTTATTTATTCATTCTATTATTCAGAAGATTTTTAAAATTCGTTTCATTATTTTCATTAATTTATTTTAAATCATTAACTTTAATTTCGGGTTAATTTACAGATTGAAAAGTTGCTATTCATTCTTTTTGTTTTAACTTGTAAATGTGTATATAGAATTTTTATTTAATCTTTTTTGTATAATATTAATTCATAAAAAGATAAAAAAGAATCTATTATAATGTATTTAATATTTCCGCATTGTAAGTGATAATATTCCATATATTTGTTGAATTATATTGTTGGAAAATTTAGAAATTTAAATTCATTAATTCATAGGATTATTATTCGATTGAAGAATATTTGAATTGTTAAACATATCAATTGCTTTACATTATAGTTGAGTGGGCGTTCTTTAAAGAAAATGTTTTCTGATAAGACCGCAATGAAAAACTGAAAAATCCAAGTAATTAAATAACAACGACAGTCTCGATACAAAATTGAAGAATCGAATGAATCGAACAACATCGATAAACTCAATACAAAATTAAAGAATCGAATGTATTAAACAACATCGATAAACTCAATACAAAATTGAAGAATCGAATGAATTAAATGACATCGATAAACTTAATACAAAACTGAAGAATCGAATGGATCAAGCAACATCGATAAACAGTACAAAACTGAAGAATCGAATGAATTAAACAACATCGGTAAACAGTACAAAATTGAAGAATCGAATGAACTAAACAACATTGATAAACTTAATATATAGAATTCTGAAGAATCGAATAAATTAAACAACATCAATAGACTTTAAAAAAAGTTGATAACATCATATATTCAAAGCAACATTTATTTAGAATTCTGGCTCCTTCCAAAACTTCTATAACATGAATTCATAGACTAAGCCATTCAGCCTGTAGAACAAAAGAAGGTCCCGTCTGTCAATTTGAATTCTTCTGAAAACACAGCAAACAACTTTACGAAAAACGAAATTTCTCCAGAATTACCGATTCCCCTGATTCGCAAATGATCAAACAACGTCCCCTGCAACAATGTCGCAAAAACATCCCTACTGTATATTCCCCCGCACACGCAACACCATTCCCTATTTATCCAAGGGATATGCTGCTTAGATCGATATGTTTAAGAAGATTGGAGTGGCCTATTGAGCAGATCGGCATGTCCGTGGACGTGACTCAGCATAAATAGACGATCAGGTAGATATACGCGTCACGTCCTGCAAGAAGCTGGTTGTTGAAGATAGAAGTCACTGAAGATTTCTTTGAACGAGAAAGATTTGCCTGTGAAGAAGTTTTGTTTGGGAAGCCAAACAAAATAGCTTATGACAAGTGCTATTATAAGTTTTTCCGTATTTATATGCAAGGATATAAAGGTCATGTATGAGTTATTTTATAAAGGATATGTTAGTGCTTCTTATTTTGCATAGGATATTTTTTGCATAGAATTTTGATAATATGAATCCATAGATAAACATTTCTGCTTGTAGAACAAAAGAAGGTCTGCCAATTTTCTGATTAGAATTGATGGTCACTAAACGAAATCAAGGCTGCTGAAGATTTATTTTGATTGTAGAAATGTATTTATCACAAAAAGTTACGAAAAATTAGTTAGAAACAGTTTATATACATATGTATATATATATTAGATAAAATTGTGGGTTGTATGTGTATAAACATAATTTTTAAAGCAGAATAGTGGCGGAAGACAGAGAAGAGGCTTTAGAATCTCACACTTCATTTTATTCCATCCCGGGAAGCAGGATTTATGTACAAGCAAAAGCATATCAAACAGAATGACACACGAAAGAAAAATAAGGAAACTCTCATACAAAATTTATCCCTGTGCTTATATATATTGTGAGATTTTGATAAGGATTTTTTTTACACATGTCGATATTGGAAAGGGAATTATAGGGATTATCTTTTAAAACAATGTCTTAGCTTGACAATTTTTTACCCCTTCACTCTGAGTGTGGAAACTTGCTGACATCGGTAACTTTACAGAGTTTCTGTTGCATTAATTAAATAAATAAATGTAGAGATTTAATTAGCGGCCATTACCATTCCCCATTTAGTTTTATTTTATCGTAATAGATGGCATCAGGGAGTCCACTGAATACCACTGATCCAAAATCTAAAACACGCAACGTCAAGTTTGAGAAAAAGCGAATTGTGAGGATTCGCTCGACAGACACAGACAGAGGGTCGTTTGATTCGATAATATGATTCTTTAATACGCAACGGGAGGCACATAGTTTTGCCATGAAACACTTGATTAGGCTTCGTCCTTGGTGTCATCTAAAGGTTATACTTTTATCCCTATTGTAAATAGCCTGTCCTGTCCTAATTGTTAATGTATTTTCTTTTAAATATTCTTTGCTCTAAATAAATTTAACTTTTTTATTTAAAAGCTTCTTCTCTTTAATCAGTGACCCTAGACTCTGATCTAAATGAGGTGGAATGGGCATGTTGTTCCATCCATTCCTACATATTCATCTAACATTTTTTATTCTAAAATGTTGGTAGCCCGTCAGCCGCTGTTACAATTGAAGTAACAGCGTTGCCCGAGGAACACCACGTGGAGGTCGGCTACCAGAGTTCCTCGAGGGCTGTCCCCATACACACCGATGACTACCTTCTGGGACAGCCCCGGGAGGTCAATAGGACCCCCCTCACTCACTCCTAAGAAATATTTACCATCTCTGATCATGAATTAGGCTATTCGTAAGTAATATTGCAGGTCGTTGGCACGCTGTTCGATTTGACAATTTTATTGAAGGTTTCTTTTTCTTTAAGAATTTTTATTTGATGAATAAAATATATTTTTTGAAATATGAAATGTCGTGGATTTACTATACCTTTTGATGATTAATGAGTTTGTGCCACTTCATCTTTTGAGAGTATTTAGATATTTTGACTGAATCCCACGGTTTGGACTTGTGGAAAAGACGAGGTGGCATCGAAACAGATTGATTTTCTCTTCTTCTTTTTAAAAAAATCTCTTTCGAATACTAAAACAGGTAATTTATTTTCTTTTATTTCGCTTCCAACTTTGTTTATCAACATTGCAGTTGATCCATAATCACATAAAGTATCTTTTTAAGCTATAGAATGTTCAATTAATATACCATATCTTATTCCAAAATCGTAGCAGAATTTTGTAACAGATTCACTAGAGTTTTGTTAATTAATTTATGTCGAGTCATCATAAATTTTCTTCACATCATCTATGGATTGATTGAATTTCTTTATGACATGCTCATTAAATAAGATTTACTATGACGATAAGATTATTCTTAGTTCTTACTTCTCTTTCTTATAATTCCGGAATATTGGGATCATTAAATATTGTAATTGTATCACAGATTGTAAGATCGATAAAACTTGTTCGTCAGAAAGCTTTGCTATTATTTCTATCATTTTGCATACTTGAGTGCGCTATTCATTTTTATATTTGAATTCTTCTTTATCCAATGTATCATTTCTTAAAAACAATGTCCGCATCAAAATTATGTCAACTTCACTGCAATTTGATATGTCTATGCTTTCAATAATTGTGTAAATTCTTTAATAAGGAATACTTCAGTTTTCTTTACTCCCTGCTCCTTTTTGATTCAAGTTCCATCTTATACATAATTGATAGCAATAGTCATTGATAGTTTTGTTTGCAATAATATTTGGGTATTATCAAACTGCAGAGTTTTCATCTTCATTTTTGTAGCCTGACACTTTTCCATGCTAAACAAAGATAGATTTTAATGCTCATGGCTCATTAGATATTTGACAAAAGAGAAACTATTGTATATATTTGAGATATTTCTTTCTCTTCTTTATAGTTGATGGACTGTTTATATTCTTTGAAAAAAGGCTATTTCAAAATATTGATCCAGAGGTAGTTCAGCACATAGCAGATATTAGCAGGATAAACTTTCAAAATATTTTCAGGATTAAATGAGTTTTTCTTTTAAATCTATTGCGATATGATGAATATAATATATAAAATATGAATACAAGTTTAGGTGTTTTATTTTTTTCAATGCTATGTTTCAGTTTAAAGATGGCAGAAAAATTTTGGTATTAGTTTGCTACAGTCTATTACTTTCTCTGGATTGAAATTGATAATTTAAGCAGGATAATTGGAACGGGGAATCGGAAGCTCGCCGAAAGCTATACGAATCTCGTTTTCGCTGTCAAGCTTCCCCCGTTCCATGGAGTAGTACATCATGATCAAATATTGTTTAGCCGTGTCAAGGTCAAAGTCTACCTCGAGTGACTTTTCAATGTCATCACCAAAATCAAATGCAGCAGATGGTTTTTCAGCTTTGGCAGACTTGAAAACGGAAGCACTGAAATGAAATAAACAGCAAATTAGTGGATTTTAGTTCCTTTAAAAATTTTCTTCATTATTGTTATTAAATCCAGATGCTATTTTAAACATTGGTAATACAACTTATAGAAATCAGACAACAGTAAATGCAATCACTTATTGAGACATGTATTACGTTGAGTATACGCATTAAAATTTTATTATGCAATCTTTTATGCAAAAAATGAATTTCTGTTAAGTTGCAAGACGAATTCGAAATCACAAATATTAGAATTCTATAACAGAAATTGATGTGCAGAAAATAAACTAAGTGACTGATAGAATAGATTATTTAAGTATTATCATAATTACTTAAATGAGTACCTCTTAATCCAACCAATTGAAATTGTAAGTTTTTCAAGGTGGCAAGTGATACCATTTGAATTCAATAATTAAATATAAATTTTTTATGAAGTTTCGAAAAAAACATTTATATACTTACAATGCTTTCCGAATCCTTTTGAACAGCTTAGGAGCCATCACAATTCACAGTTGTTTTACAATGCCAAAAGGGCAGGAGAAATCACGAAATATCTTTTCGAAATTTCAGAAAAAAATCGCAGTGAAATTCACAAGAAGCTTTAGCGTCAGTGTCTTTTCACCAAATGGTCAGAAACATTGTTGGTTTAGACCAAACAATATCATTTCATCATTATTGTCACTATTATTTTAGATGCCCATTTGTTTCGATTGTAAGATTTATTGTTTGAACAATGTTTAATTGCATTGTTTCATACATTATCACTCGCTTCTTTCTAACTATATTTATATGCAATGTAGCAAATCTTGTTTACTTTTTCATGTAAAAAACATAGTAAATGCAGAATAAAATATTTATAACTATCATAGTTTCAATTTAATTGACAGAAACCACTATAAATCAGCGTAAATCATATAATAAATTATTCAATATTTAATTGGTTATACAATATTTTATTTATTTAGATGAAACTTTGGGCAAACATGTTTCACTGTCCCATAGATCTACTGAAATCATCAAATATTATTTTTAGCATAATTTTGCTGATTTTTCTTTGACCTTCTTTATTTCAATTTAACTCTGAAAACAAAGGAAACATGTTAACACCCAACTGAAAATATGAAGTGCAAGTAAATATTAAATCATTAACAAATCCAGAGATTTAAACGTTTTCTTTAGAAATTGTTGTGAAAACAGTCAAAGTTAAAAATAGCTGAACAGTAATTATGGCAGTAATAAACATATTAATGGCAGTAATAATACATTTTAATTTTAATTAATGTTTTGTAGCATTTTTTGGTTTTCCTACTTTGTCAGAGATCCGCGGTGGCCTGTTGGTAAGGTCTCGGCTTCGGAACCGGAGGATTTCAGGTTCGAGACTCGATTTTACCGAAGAACCATCGTGTGAGGGGGTCTCTTGCACGTTTAATCTGTCAGACCAAACGCCCTCCCGTTGGTTTGGAGAGGGGGTGCCAGTTCAGGTGTCATCCTCGCCATCTGACCGTGGCTCAAAATTACGAGGTCCGTCTCAAAATAGCCCTAATGTTGCTTTAAACGGTATGTTAATATAACTAAACAAACCTACTGGGTCAGATTTTATAGGGTATAAATTTAAGCGAATAGCGCGTTGAAGGTTTGGCTCGATTATCCGTATTTCTAAATTATAGATTATTTTATGCATCTTAGAATATTATTACAATATTTTTTTACAATAAAATGTTTTTACAGAGAATTCTTTATATACTATTAGAATAAGGTTTTACAATGAAACTATTTTTTTAAATCTTTATTATATTAATTTTTAATAAATAATCTGAAACACAGATTCTGTTTTCCATACTTGATATTTTATATATCAAATGCTGACAATATTCATCTATACTTATAATAAAGCTCAATGTGTGTGTGTGTGTGTGTGTGTTGACGCTCTACAGGCCAGACCGTTGGACATACAGCTACCAAATTTGGTACATGTATACCTTGGAGGTCGGGAATGTGCACCTCGGAGCCCTTTTTCCGAATTTTTAATTATAATTTGAATTAATTAAAAATTAAATGAAATTTCGACGTTTTTCCGCTTTAACTTCCGAAAAGATTATCGGACAAACATGATTTTTACATCAATTGAAAGATAAAAAAATTAGCTTTCCAATGGTATCGGTGTTTTAATGTATAACTCAAGCTTCTATTTTTAACGAATTTTTAAAGAAATATTTTAACCATGTTTTTTTGAGCACGTGACTGGATAAAATAAAATAAAACAATGACGGAAGTTCAAATAAAAAAACAACGATCATCGCAAATCAAATCTAAAGAAATGCAGTTTTCAGCACGTGACTGGATAAAATAACATAAATATAAAATGTGATATCTTCTAAAAAAATAAATGCAAGGAAAAGGTTTCTATGATCGTTTGCAGTATCTATATCATTAATTAGATAAATTATCTTTATTTACAATAAACTTGATTAAATTAAGACAGGATATGCATTGAAAATCCCGACTTAATTTCTATAATCGTTTGCAATATCTTTATAATTAATTCAATAATTTTTTCCCTTTTTCGCTTTCTTTAAAAAACATATTTAACATTTTGGCAATATCACCGAAAAAAACATTTTTAATATTTTGGAAGCATAATCGATAAACTGTTAGAGAATTAAACTCAAAAAGTTTTTACGAATAAAGTTACCGACTCTTTAACTACTAATAACTGAATCTTTTAACTTTAACTATTTCTTAAATATTGACCAATGAATATGTGATTTAATTGAAAATTTCAGAACGCATTACTCATGGCGAACCAGCTGGTCGCCAAAGGCGGCTAGTAAATAAATAAAGATTTAAGTTTTCAAAAAGTTGTTTCTATAATCTCTAGCAAGTGATAATTAAATAAAATAGTATATTTTCACAACTAACCTATGAATGCTATGTTTTTTTTTTTTAATTAATAACTATTTCTGTAATAAATGATTAGTCATAAAACTTATATTTTTTCTTTACATATAAAGTTTAACAGAACGTATATCAATATTCTAGAATCAGTTAATTAAAAAACACTTCATCTGTGTAACAAGCTTTTCTAATCTTTTCGATAATTAAAATCAAATTCCATCGTGTTGTCGCTTTCAGTGAACTCGATGTACATCTGCATTTGCTACAAGTTAGGTTAATGGCCAAACATCGATAAGCGACTGTTAAAGATATTCGAATGCTTGTTTATTCTAATTGAATCTTTATCATGGCGCTCATGATTATTCCTGGAGATGTCAAATAATTAATATTATCTACATGATAATGTGCAATGCTGTGGAAGGATACATTCCAGTTGGATCGAGATGTGAGATATTGGAGATAAGATCCTAGATTAGTTATGTATGCGAGGAGTTAATCTAGCGTGTTTAATGGATATGCAGAGTCAACTTAGGTAATGGTTTATAATAAGGATTTGTCATGGCTCTAATATTATCCTTATTATACAGTTTAATTTAGCTTGACGTGCTTTATAATTGTGAAAGTGGAATATCGTAATAGATTTTTCAATTCTTTTTCTGAGATGATAAAATTTTGAAATTTCTTAACTTTCTGTGTTTTTGATGACAGTGCCATTTTTTATTTTATTTTCAAAACTTCATTATCGGTAGTTATCAATTTTTAATTAAGATCCTGATTAGTTTTGATCATTAAATATAACATTTTATGTTGATAATCGAATGAAATAAAATATGTACATAATATTGTTGTAATGTCTGATTATAAAAAAGCAATGTTGTGAAAAATGCTTAAAAGTATTTTCTGATATATTTAAATTAGAAAAAAATTATACAAATAAAACTGAGAAAAAAAGATCAAAGTTTTATTTTAAACATTTAACTGTTGTCTAAAATTATTTTTTGTATAATAATATGAACCCGAAGTTATTCAGGGGAAACGACAAATTTTCATTGTTTTTTTAAATTAAGAATTCAATTAAAATTTTAAAGATTTAATTATTGTGCATTAACTTACCGAGATGTATCTATGTACTAAATTTTGCAATTCTTTATCCAAGTATTCTGTTTGTACAGAAGAATTTGTATGGATTCTAATCATACATGTAGCATTAGAACAGTCTATAAACATATCTTTTATTAAAATACCTTAATTGATTATCTAAATACAAAGAACGGGTTTTTTAATTGCAATCACAATTTTCTTTCTAATGGGTTCACAAAATGAACTCAAGATTTGAATTTATCATCATTCTAACAGTAACGTATTAACGTTTAAAAAGAACATTTAACAGCTGGTAGTTTAAGATTAGTAACGATGAAGCTATGAACGAGGTATAACAACGCATTTTATTGCTGAAAGGTATTTCAAAAATAATGAAAATCTGGCAACTATAGTTTTAAAATTTGATAATTGGTGTTGTCATCTAGATCATATGATTTAACACTGTTGTATTTTATGTGATTATTTGAAATGAAAGGTCTGTGCCAGCAGAACCACGTGCATTTAATGAATGCAATGATGCCTCAATGAAATTCAGCCACTTTTATGCAAAATAGTCATGGGAAATTTTAGGCTAAAGGTCTATGCCAAAAAGACCACAGGCACGCGTAAATTAAAGGTGGAAATTCAAGGATGGCTCAACAAAATTCAGCTACATTTATGCAAAATAATTATGGGAAATTTCGTCAAAAGAGTGCGTACATGCAAGTAAAGGCATGGGTGCCATTTACCCGATGTGTTACTTCATGCATAAGCCTATACTTTGCTATTCAATAAAAGTATAAAAATTTAAAGAAGCAAAAAAAAAAACAACTCTATTACACCTATCCCCCGATTTACACTGAAGATAGGTTCCTTAGAAAACCGTGTAAATCGAAATCGTTGATTCTTATACGTAAAACCGTGTAAATCGAAAACAAACTAAAATGTGCATAATTCAGTCATTTATTTCAACGTAAAATAAAACTAAATATATCTTAAAAACATAAAAATAACTGTGTATTTATAAAATAACAAAAATATATAGTATATTTATGTAATTCATTTTACATATAGAAACGAGAAATATAAATTAAAAAATTTAATCAGAAATTTAGTTACTGTTATCACTTTCGTTGACTCTCAATCTTTTATTCCTGATTGGTATGGTGCAAATCCGGTGGTGCGTTCCGGGTCGGTGCAAATTTAAAAACCGTGTAAAAGTGAAATCGTATTAACCGAGTGCCTTGTAAATCGGGGGATAGGTGTATTTATTAAATTCGAAACTTGGACTTAACAGGTTGTTTTATCCTATAACGTTCCATTATAACAAGCCCTAAACTTTCAGTTGTCAAATGGGCTTTCTTAAAAGAGTTGCCAAATCTTGCGTTAATTTTGAAAAACACTTTAAAAAATACGATTCGATTATTCTTATTTATTTATCGTTGCATTTCGTATTGTCAATAACACCGCTAAAATATGCGTTAGAATGGAAATTATTATATCAATCCAATTTAATACCAGATCTAAATTCGGAAAAATCTACGTATCTTCAGGAAATGAATTATGCTCAGGAAAAAACATGTCCTTAAGGAAGAATACTGCAGCGATTGCTGACGATTTCTTCTAGATTCGAGGAAGAGAGCATTTCGATCATTGTGATTGATGATGTAAATGAGGAACTGCTAGACATGTCTAGAATGTAAGTATCTGTGCCAAAACTAAATCGGTGAAAGCTTTTATTGTATTTTCTTTTACTTATTAGTAGGATGTTTCCAATAAAAGAACGAATTTGTGACCGTCTAAAATGTATGAAAAATTGTCTGATTAAAATTTCGAAACCAAATTTGTGTAAATATATCAAAATGAAGATTCTTTTTAGATTTTTTAACACAAAATTGTAGTATGTGCTCAGTGTTAATGAAATTTAGTAAATGTATTATTAAAGTAAAATGAAAATTTATATCAATTTTTCAAAATTCGGCAGTTAGTTAAAATATAGTTTCATGTTAAATTAGCGAGCTTTTGAAGTTTTTCAAGTGTATTTGCCTAAAATACTATGTCACAAAAATAATATTTTCAACTTTTTATAAGATAATACTAATTTCATTTCCTCATGACTTTTTACCTTTTTAAGATATAAAATTGATATACTATCTGTAATGTTATGATGCAATTCATTTTAATTTAACTTTTCAGCCAAAACATTCAACCATTTGCTTGTAATGTTAAAATGAATATTTGATTCTTTTCATTAGTTATTAACTTAGAAGTAAGATTTTCACTTTTGGAGCCAAGATGTAGACTGAAGATTTAATTTCTCATCCACTTTTCGATGTTGTTAAACTGAAGATTTAATTTATCTTCCGCTTTTTGATAATGTTAAACTGAAGATTTAATTTCTCTTCCACTTTTTGATATTATTTAAATAAAGATTTAGTTCCACTTTCAATAATGATAAAATGAAGATTTCTTTCATTGGACACAAACTTGGAAGTAAGATTTCCGCTTTTATTTCGTAATTTATTTACATTTAACTTGCATGCACTGTAATTTGAACTCGATTGCATCTATTTTTTATTCTTATAAATAAAAGGTAAAATTTCAAATAAATTTATTTCATATTAATAATTTATCAATCAGGAAAATCCTTATTTTGGACGCATAAGCTGATCGCTAATGACGGATAGTTACTTATATTAAAAAAAAAATTATTGTATGGTATAAACTCCATTGCATTGACATAATAATGTTTAACTTGAAAGGAAAAGGAGAAACTTTAAACTTTAAAATCAGTAGACATCTTATATCTCCAATATCTATCTGCACTGACTTTTTACTTTTCTACGATTTTTTCAGCTACATAAGCTCAACTGTACTTTTTCATCGGAAGATTCGTTATAGAGAAAGGGGAAAAATGCATTTTTGTTTTTCATATCAATCTCCTATTCCCATTACATCTTTGTTTTAAAGTTCGAGATTTGAAGGACAAGGCTCGTCTCTTTCTCTAGCATTTCTCATTACTTTGTTCTTATTTATATTTTTTGTCGTAGTGAATATATTATAGTTTTTTTTTGAGATTCTTCGTCGAAATTTTGAAGAATATCCATGTTTTATATCTTATTCGAAACTTAAAGAAAAACATTTACCTTAACACCTCTCTGTATAAATATAAAGATTTAAAATTTTGGAAGTAGTTTGCTTTTCGAAGACATTGAAGAGACCTCTGATGTTTTTACGTGGATTTATTTCATCTCGAAGAAGCAGGCATGTTTATGTACAGCAGGAAGCAACGAACACATAACACAGAATAACAGACAGATGAAATAAGGAAAGCTCTCGAACATTTTATCCTGGGGCCTAAATAACAGTTCGATAGGGAATATCTAGTTTACAGTGCTTATAGACCATTAAATTTCTCATAGGGATTTCTCCACATATGTCTTTCAAAGTAGGGGAAAGACAGGGATCTTTTTGTAAGATCATTCGTTTAGGTCAGCAACTTTTATTAATTACTCTCACCGTGGGATTCGCTGGACTAAAGAACTTTACAAAACATTCCTTGAATAAATTAAGTAGATAACATGAAATCGGATCAGGAAATAAGAGAATATTTTTTGAATGAGTTAATATGGGCTAAATTAAAAGTGTAAAAAGTAATATGGATTTAAATTAGATTTTAAAATATCATTAT
Source organism: Argiope trifasciata (assembly GCA_026543055.1). Taxonomy (NCBI): domain Eukaryota; kingdom Metazoa; phylum Arthropoda; class Arachnida; order Araneae; family Araneidae; genus Argiope; species Argiope trifasciata. Next base: position 2,169,244 of record JAPMOQ010015521.1, on the reverse strand, counting down.
ATGAATCTGAGTCATTATCAAAATTTCTAGCTTTTGTTGAATTTTGATTTTTATTCATTAACGATAAAATACATACTCAATTTTCTGTATATTAAATTACTTAATACAACACCATATATTTTAAAGTCTGCTTTGTTTATAAAAGCCCGCTTATATTTGTTATTCCCGTATTGTCATTTAAGTTGCAGTGTACTTAGATGACAAGTAAATGATTGGTTTAGAAATTTTTCCAACGTGTTTAATCATTTCTGTTTGTATTGCTTTATGTGATGTTTCACTGATATTTTAAGGAATATTTAGAACTGGCTGATATGCTTCGTATTGTTTGGGAAGTAAATATTTACTGATTTTATTCAAATATAAAATTAAATATTTAGTTGATTGCTAAGAAACTTTCATTAAAATGTTCATATGTTTCAATATTTGTATGTATAAAAGTATACAAAAATATTTTAACTGTTCTCATATTTCCTTCATTTAAAAATTCCGATGCATTCCTTAGAATGCCAAATTTTTATATTCTGCCCTTAACATGTCCATTTCTTTTACTTAAAGTGCTAACAATATTCTATGTATCGGCATTTTTTTTTATCCCATGTTTTGTTGCGAAAATAATTTGTATCTGTTTGCCTAGATTAGCCTCAAAGCTTTGTGAACGATTTTAAGATACCCTATATAACTCAGAAACACACACAAAATACCCTTTTGTTTTATTTTATTGCTGCAGGATAACCAATTTTCTATGGCATGTTTCAAACTAGATCGTAAAAGATAAAGAATTTCTCCCGTATATGAAATAAAAAAAGCTTAGCAAAATATGCTTTTATACAGTTTAAGCGTAGTTTTTTAAATCTCGGCATCCCCTATGAAATTCTCCTACAACGGGCTTTCTTTTTTATTGAGGAATTCCTCTCTTTTGGCCCTCATATCTCCAGCAAGATTAGAATAGAATCTTATTCGGAGGATACAAGAGAAAAAAAAACACGTTGGATTTTCATTTTAAAAGATCGATTATACAAGAGGAAGGCGGACTGTAGATCCACTCGATCCCCACCTTTTTTTTTTTTTTTTTTTTTTTTTTTTTGAACAAGAGGTTTTTGAAAAGTTGACTGCGAAATAAAAATCAATCTTGGCTCTTTTTTTGTATCACCGAGGAACCGCAATGATATATTTTTTTCTTGAGTGTTATACCATTTTTAGGTATCTGATATATTATATGGATAATTTCATATATGTCATTATCCTACATAGTATTCATCTATATGTCTACATTTAAAAAATGATTGGGAAAGTATTGCTTTTTTTATTATGAAATGTGCATATTTCAATAATTTGTAATACTTTTCATAAATTTTTATCTTTTATATTTTCTTAAATTCGATAAGTGTTTTCAAGGCCACATCAGAGTAATGTTTTTTCTGTTGACTTATGTCTTTACAAGGTGATTCAGAAGCAATAGCAATTATACGATGAAATTTGGCATGCGAATCCTAACATTCTGTGTTAGTAATTGGACAAGTCAGTCTATCTTTCTTGAGTCTAGCTAGGTGTTTCCATCATCTTGGCTGATCATAAAATAAAGAATATTCAAATATTTGTAGATATTATAAAACTGAGGTTATATAAACTATTAAAAAATAATGCGTTTAAAAATTCTGCACTATAGACTATTGTTCCAAAAATATCCTATAAAGAACACCTTTGCAGATATGTACATATAATATAGGGTAGGGTAAAAGAATCGGTCGAATAAAACTTTTCGGTTTATTCGACTAAAATAAACTTTTCGGTCGAATGTCTTCTCTCTGCCAAGATTCAAGACTGTGCATCATTTTGACACTTTTTTCTTAATTTTAATTGTTAAAAATACCTACAGAATATTAAAATGGTTTAGATTCATTTTTCATAGAAACTCAATTTTAAGCTGTTATCTGTATTTATTTTTGGTTTAATAAACAGGTCCATGTATCGAGTGAAGAATTATGCATCGACTTATCTTTCAACTGCAAAGAGTTTTTTTTTTAACTTTATTTTTCACAAGCAGCTATTTTAAATATTTATTTGAAATTCCGTCATGGCATTCAGTATTGTTTTTAATTACAATATCGTAGCTATTTTCTGAAGTTTATAAACAATATGATGGAAGAAACAAACAATGTCCAAGCATGATTATGGCTCTACACTCTTGTGAGATATTATGGTATAAATTTTTGAGGTACTTTTCCGTTATCCGGGCGCAAATGTCTCCAAGTAGATTTTTTAGCAACAATACACAGTCGCCATTTTGGCGCAGGTCACAAAATTGCTTTAAAAATGTGGCGATAAAAGGTTACCAGGGGTGTTATTGCATTATTTTTATCATTATTGGCGACTTGATAGCGCCGTATAAAGTAAAAGTGCTATTTTAAGTTAATAAATTTTATAACATGGATAGTTAAAATTATAAATATTCATATTGAATGTTCTTGAACCTTCAATTTAAATCTTTTAGCGAAAAGTTCCTTCTTCAGCACAATTTGAAAATATCTTTTTTTTTCCATTCCAAAGATTATCATCATGTGTTCGGTATAGTGTTAAGACATATTGTAGTACTTTAATAATAGTGTTATTTTGTATACTAAATATAGGTTTTACCATTAAAACATATTTTTATCTGGTCATTCTTTGGTCTAATATCAACCTGTGACTGTTATACACTTTATTTTCATTTTATATTCGAGAAAATAAAAATGTATCATTTTTCAAGACCTAACTGAAATCGTCTTCATTCATTGCTTATGCAACCAATTTGGACCCCAAACCACCTCTCCAAACCAATCCGCTCAGATACAACACAAGGGAGCTTTCACGGAGGAAAATCATTTATAACCAAAGAAAATATGTCATTGTATTTCAAAACAAATCCTTTTTACCAATCTTTGAGACGGAAACGTGCATCTCATCCGCTTTCAGCAACATCTTCCCCTCCCCCCCCTGTTTCCCCCCGAGGACATAACATATACTCCATTCATCTTGCAACATTTCGGTAAAAGAAGTGGAATCCGAACATATTTGTCCTCTGTAACTGATCACCGAGGATATTTTCGAATTTTTGCCACGTTCTCGTAATGATCCTGTCTGTTTAGGAAAACACAGGACTTTCCGTGATTCGAATGTCCAATGGCGTATGAAATATCGAGTCGGATGCGATCAAAGAACTGAATTCTTCGTGAAAGATGTGTGTTTCGCCCATGATCTAATGAATCCAGAGATTATTTTTTTTTTTGAGTCAAAGATTAAAGAAAATTTTACTCAATTATTCGTATTGTGCTCGTTGCTGTAGAGATGCAATTTTCAATCGTTTCATTGAGGTGAGGGGTGCTTGGTGGGAAGGGGGTGTTATCAATTTTGGTTGAGTTCTTGTGAAACTTGCTTGAGAAATCTTTTGAATTAATAACTTTCCCTCTTCTCTATATTTTACGTAATCTCGAGATGGCGTAAAATGTAGATAGACCAAGACAGAAAATTTTGAAATATCTAGAATTTGACGAAATGGCCATTTTAGTTGAAGCACTGAAGATCATTTTTAAAATATTGAAGACAGATATAAACTTCAATTTGAAAAAAATCTCTAAAATCTTCTATTTGAGTCAGTAAATATATCGATGTGAATTTATATCTTTATATTAAAATTATATTAATTATATTTCTTAAAATATTTTTCACATACTAATATTTTAAATAGATATTCTGTTATACATTGAATTTTTAATATTTTAACCCAGTTTACGATTGCGTCATAGAAATGCGTTTGGTACTTTTCCCGTTATACGGGCTCAAGATGTCGCCAATGTGAGCCAAACGCGTGTCAAGTCGCCAAGCGAAGCGAATGACTATAAATGTCGCCAATCTGAACAAAGTGCGGAGAAAGTTGCCACGTTGTGAAAACGTGCTTGAAATTTGACGCAATTTTGCATTTTCGGCTACTTTTTGGCATTTTTTTATTTTACTCAAGTAACGATTATTTGGCGACTTCTTCATTACGTTCGTATTACGAAAAAGTACCATTCTTTGCATCGATGCGAGATCTTATAACAAAACTTCCATTTAAATAGCATGAAATTGTCTACATTGGTTTCTAAAATTGTGATGCTTGTAACAGAAGATTCCTAACTCAGTGAGCCTTTGTCATAGAATTTGAATTTAAAATGCTATTACGCTAAGAATGCGTTATTAAATATGAGAAAAAATAAACACATGAACCAAAAAATAGCAGAAATATATGGATTTTTAAGTAACATAGGCTTATGAAATATAATTATTTACTCCATTTAGAGCATCATTTCCAATTGAGAAATATTATGCCATCGCAATTTTATGCCTAATGCTTTAAATATGAGCTATTGGGCCGCTATTATATCGTTTGGTATAAAAAATGAAATATTTATTATTAAAAGATCTTTTTTAAGAAAGTGCGTTTGTATTTCGAGGTTTCATTATTAAACACAAAATAATTCGCTTTTAATTAGTTTAGTTAAATCCATATAATATATACTAATATTTTGAAATCTACTTTAAATCTTGCTTAATTTCCAAATTTTTATCTTCAACTCTCCCTTCTTAACTTCATTTCAAAATTTTTCGTTTCGGTCATGCAACTGCTGAAATATGTTTTATACACGCACAGTATATGATATAATACATAATACAATATAACAGGTTAATGAGCGTGACTCGGAAATCGGGGTTTTTTTTTTTTTCCTGATTGGGCAAAATTAAATGTAACTAAATTTCTATTCGAACATTTTAAGTTTTCTTCGTGTGCCTTTACAGTTGCAGTTACCCGACGTTTCGTTAATTAATGGAGCTGCTATATATTATTAGATATATTCTGGGGAAAGCTATAACTGTAGCCGTGTCACCAAACACTGTATTCAGTCAAGGAAATATCCTACGTAGACGAGAAATTTTTCCGATTTTTTTGTTGCGCCCGTATAACGGAAAAGTACCATTTTTTCCTACTGGATATTTAAAATGTGTATTGCATTTGATAGTATACCATAATTAGATGAATTAGTTTTTAAACAAAAGCCTCCCATTAATGTGAGCAATTCGTATTTAAAGCACTTAACTCTGAGAAAAAGGAAATCTCTTCCTGAGAATATCATATCATGAAATCATGGGAATAATATTTTCCACTTTTATACATTTCCTCTTTCTGAATCTATTAATTTTTGGTACTTTAAGCTTTTAAGCATATTGTCTTTGAAAAGCAGTCGTCCTTATTTTAAATCCTGGGAACTTTTTTGAAATTTAAAGCGATCTCTCTTTTTATAATATTTGAACTAGAAAGCGGTACTTTTCTAGTTTGGTGGAGAGTTGCCATTTAAAGTATTTGTTTTATGAAAGCTTAAAATTTTGTAAGCCGTCTGTCGTGAGGAAAATTTGGAAGGCACTTTGAATTTTAAATGACAAATCATCCTGATGAACAATATCAAATTCTGAATAATTCATAGGTTACTTCTTTTTTTTTTTTCTTCTTTCAAACAACCTACAATTTTAAGAATATTTTATGTTAAGTTCCATTTAACGATTTCCACGTACAAGAGACACTATTTTAGAAATACTTTCTCAGGGTAGTAAAATGTTAAATCTTAAGAGAGTTTCATATCTCTTTATCGTCTATCACTGTTCGACGTGAATTTATTATTTTTTCCTCCTTAATTTTTTTATATTATTTGTTTTTATTATTAAATCTATTCCTACTTAGGTCAACAAAAAATATTTAATTTAATTACTGTTTATTTAATAATTATAATTAATATAAATATGTATATACATATCACAACATTAGTAACAAAATAAAAAGCGAACTTCCTTACAATTTTCCATTTTTCTTTCTATATTTGGCTTTGTACTATTAAATTTGTTTCTTACTATTTATTCGGTTTCTTTTCTTTTTCTTTCTTCTTCTTTTCTTTTTTTTTTTTTTTTTTTTTTTTTTTTTGTCGTTTCCAATTTATGAAGCTGATGGTGGTCTAAAATTTTCCATCGAAAGAATTGAATTCACCTTCATGTGAAAAGTATAAATATCATTGCATTTTAACGATTGAGCTACTGCCCGTTGATTTCAATTTTCAATGCAAACTGCCAAAACTCTATTTAAAGTATTAAAAATTAATTTAATTTAATTAATGAACTAATATTTAGAAAAAAAACTGTATTAAAATCGAATCATCCACTAAAAGTTTTAAAAAGTCTAATTGAACTTGAGTAGATGAATAAAAAGTATTTTATTAACGATTGGATATTTGAACATGATATATGTTTATTGATGATGTATGTGTATACGTGATATATGTGTATTGAACACGATAGTGTATCTAATAGTAAGAATAGAATTTAAAAAAAATCTATGAAAAAAGGAATTTTAAATACGAAATATGCTAAAATATCCATTATACATTTAAAAAAGACCTAATTTCATTTTTTAAATTGTAATCTTATAAATAAAATAACAAAATTCTCAGACGTTGTCATCAATAGGAAAATATTTCATTCTTGTTTAATAAAATCAAAAATTATTTAAAAAATAAATATAACTATAATAATGAAAGGAATAAAAATGATCAAAATCAATTAATAAATTTATTTCACCAAAATAGAAACAATATTAAGCAAACTCGCTAAAAAAATAACAATATAAAATATATTTAAAGAATGTTTTTGATGCTAAAGAATTGATATAACCGATTAAACTGGAGTAGATGAATAAAAAATATTTTTTAAAGATTGAAAATTTAAACAAGATATATAAATAAATAAAATATACATAAAGGGAGAGTATGGACTAATAATTGGAACTGAAAAAATGTATTTAATTTTGAGTGGATGAATAAAAAGTATTTTATTAGCAACTGAAAATTTGAATAAGATATATAAATAAATAAATATATATTGGGAGAATGAGGACTAATAGTAGGAATTGAAAAAATGTACTTGAATTTGAGTGGATGAATAAAAAATATTTCATTATCGATTGAAAATTGGAACAAGATATATAAATATATATAGGGAGAGTGTGAACTAATAGTAGGAATTGAAAAAAAAAAATGTCAGACTTGCGAAATAGACTCGATTTCCAAACACTTTATAGTTTGTCAAATATATTGCGTCCAACAGGTTTCTTATTATATTGTTGAAGAAAATCCAATAATAATTCATTATTATCAAGAATGCTCTAACATTTGATGTTCTTTCTTATTCAATTAGAAGGTTCTTCGTCACAGACTTGTGTTATTCTTTCATAGTTGTGCAAGCATTAATAGTGTGATCTGAAGATGATCATATTTCATGTTTCGCGTTTTTGTTCTTCAACAAAACGGAGGCCCATCCCCTGTTTTTAGTCCTGATTTATTGTGCTGAGGCCGAACTAAATCTTTTTTTATTATTGAAGAGATAGTGAGATCTTAGTGAATCTTTCACATTGAATTTGATATAAGTTTAAAGATAGTGAAAACATTTCGCAAAAAAAAAGTAAAATAGATTAATTTTCTTTTTCAAAAGAATATTAAAAGGAAAATATGAAGTCTATTTTTAAATCCTAGATTAACGAACCTAGATTTTCTTTTTTTTAAAAAAAAAATTATGTTTCATATTTTGTTATAACTTCTATCTTTCAGATATAGTGACCTGCACGATTTGTTCCAAAACAGTTATGGCCGTGAATTTTATATAAAAATGTTATTTGCCTATAATTCGATTATCTAAGAAAATTCGAATACTTATTTATTTTTGTGAAAATTATATTTAATTACTTTATTATAGTGTTTTGAAGAATCGTTTTGAACAGCCTAATTTTTCAGAAAAAATACATGATTTTAACTTTTGTGTGTGTGTGTCATTTGTATAGCGCATTTTGCTATTTTATTTAAAATTAAGATGGAAGACGATATAAATATCTATATACATTTATCCATTTTCAGACAGTGAAACATGTACAATTTGTTTCAAAACATTTAGAACTGCGAATTTTTATATAAAAGTTTATTATTTGCTTATAATTCGATTACCTAAAAGAAAAGAGGATAATTATTTATCAAAATTATTAATGAATATTTTTGTAGGTTTCTTTTTTTAAAGAATCATTTTAAACAGTGTAATTTTTGCACGATTTTCATGTGTTTTTGTGCAATATAGTTTCTCATTTCATTTAAAATTAAATTGCTTATCGTTTACGTTGAATTTGATATATGTATAAAAATAGTCTAACCAACTCTAAAAAAGTGAAATAAATGAATTTTTTTTTTCCAAAAGAATATTGAAGAAAAGATATGGAATCTTTTTTTATTATTATTATACTCCTTTTTTAAAATTTAGTTTGTTTCATATTTTAATTAACTTTCAGATAGTGTAACCTGTACGATTTCTTTCAAAACGTTTATAACTGCGAATTTTTATATTAAAATTATATTAATCTAATTACCAAAAAGGAACTGTAGATAATTATTTTTTTCTAAATTATAATAATTATTTTTTAGACAAGTTATAAATTATTTGATTTTAAGAATCGTTTGAGATATTGTTTTTCGAAAAATTGCGCAATGTTAATTTTTTGTGCAATATATTATCTCGTTTTATTTAAAACTAGACGCCTTTGGCGACCAGCTGGTTGGCCAAGAGCAATGGGGTCTAAGATTTTTAATTAAATACTTATGTGCCTTGCTCTCTTTATAGTTTCTCTGCCAGATATACTTAAACTTCGAAAGTCACGTAACACTAATTTACTAAATTAATGATATAGATGTTGCAAACGATCATAGAAACCTTTGTCTTGTATTTCGTTTTTAGAAAACATAACATTTAATATTTATTTAATCACGTGGTGAATGTTACATTTTTTTTTTCGATTTAATTTGCAGTCATAGTTAATTTATTTTTTAATTTGAACTTCTGTCAGTATGATTTCAACAGTTTAATAAAAGCTATTTTTTCCCCTTTGCTCGTTCATTATTTATTTTAGAAAATTTCCCATATTATATTTCTTTTATTTTATCCAGTCACGTGCTAAAAGTTGCATTTCTTTAGATTTAATTTGTAATGATAGTTTGAACTTCCATCAATAGGATGGCAACATGCTGATAAAACCTAATTTTCCCCCTTGACGTGCTCGTTCAGATTAAATTTTATTGTTTTGTTCGAAATATATTGTTGTAAAACATGGTTAAAATATTTCTTTAAAAATTTGTTAAAAATAGAAGCTTAAGTTATACATTAAAACAAAGATACCATTAGAAAGCTAATTTTTTAATCTTTAAATTGATGTAAAAATCATGTTTGTGCGATAATATTTTCGGAAGTTATACCGGAAAATCGTCGAAATTTCGCTTAAATTTTAATTAATTCAAATTCAAATTAAAAATTCGAAAAAAGGGCTCTGAGGTGTACATTCCCAACCTCCAAGGTATACATGTACCAAATTTGGTAGCTGTAGGTCCAACGGTCTGCTCTGTAGAGCGCCAACACACACGCGCGCGCGCGCACACACACACACACACACATTGAGTTTTATTATAAGTATAGATTAAGCTTCGAATCTTTTACACTTAATTTGATATATATAGGAAAATAATATGACCATGTCGCTAAAAATAAAATATATTAAGAAAAGAGAAAGTAAAAGTAAAATATACTATTTTTCTTTTTCAAAAATAAATCAAAGTTAAATTTATAGCCTATTTTTTAGGTTTAATTTTTAAATTCTTTTTCATATTTTAATTTTTTCTCTGCCTTTCAGATAATGGGACTTGAAAATATGTTTAAAAAAATTTATATACTTGGATTGTTATTTTAAAGTATTTTATTCGCTTATTTTTCGATTGCCTAAAAAGAAAAAAATATATATTTAAAATCAAAATTATGAATAAATATTTTTCAATGTTTTTAATAATCTTTTGGACGGTGTAATTTTTTAAAAAATTACATAATTTTAACTTGTTTTTGTACAATATTTTCCTTTTTTATTTAAAATTAAATTGATGACAATATAAAGATTTGTTTGTATATAAACGCTTACGGACATGATATAAAAATCTTTCTTATTACATATTATCAAATGGCAACAGTAAGCCAACAATTAGCAATTTGTTATAATTTATTTCTTTTGCTTAAATTTAATCTTCTGTTTCGGAAATAACAATGCAGTTAGGTTGAAGTATGAAACAATAGAAAATTTATTATTATTCCTTCTTTCAAACATTATTACTGCCAAAGGTATTTTATCACCAATGATAACCGAGAACACCTCCTTTCTGTTATAAAACGTTATTAATCGTAAAATTTTATGATCCTCCAAGAATTCCGAATCTTTGCCTATATACTCGATCTGGGTAAATGTATTTTCTTTTATTATTTCATAAACCATTAAAAGATCAGAAATTTGATCAATATTTTTACGATTGAATGGTGTACGCTAATATTAGTTTATTTCTGAAAAAAATTGGAGTTAAATAATTTAAGTAAAAGATGTGGCTTTATCCTTATTAATTATTCATGTTTCCAATTATTGTCCTTAATTATTTTTCACTGAAATTTTTAAGAAGTCTGCTTAGAGGAATGATCGATATTTGAGTATTTTTGCACTTTTAAACAGTCATTTTAGGTCAGTAAAAAAGTTCAATTCGAATTAAAAATCGGAAAAATTTGAATTCTATAGAATTTAAGAAGATCAAATTACGTAATTAGGAAAACTACGAAAATGTAATATAAATATAATTACCCAGCACATGATCGAAAGTGTTTTTATTTTTAATCAATATAATAATACAAAACTTCAACGGTATAAAAATAATTAAAAAAGAATTCTGTTTTTAAAAATCAAAACACGATTAAATAGATATATAATTAAAGTTTTTGTTTTTACGTTTTAATATATTTTTAAAAAATTTGGTTCTATTTATATATTTTTTAAGAATTTCTAAGATACCTTAAAACATTTTTCACGAACCTCCATTAAACTCAAGAAAATAACAATTTAATAGAATTTAAAAAATTATTGAAGTAACAAATAGAGATGCTTCATACAAAAACTGTGTTATAGTTCAGAAATATTTAGAATTAAAATAATTCATTTTTTAGTATAATTGCCTTTTTATGAAAAATTACTGAATTTTTTTTAGATTTTAGATTTTTTTTTAGAATTACTGAATTTAATATTTTATCGCCATCAATTTTTAACATTTAGAAGTTGACAGTATAGAGACTTCAAATTCATATTTTAGTGAAATATTTTTGTTTAGTTTATTTTTACACTTTAGATTTTAATCATATTTTCATAAATTTAAAAAAAAGTTTATTCTTAATTCAAACTGTTTTGAAATACTTATAATATGTTTCAACTGTAAATTAAAGAAATCAGATTTCTCAAACTGAATTGGCAACGATATTTGGTAAAAACCATCTATCTCCTTTAGATTTATTTAAAAATCTTGAAAAAACATTTCTTTTATAAAATTAATGAAAATATAGTTTATGAATTTGTAGATATTTTCTCTGATAGTTTTTTATTTTTTTTATTTTATTAAAAATTGTGAAAAATTCATGATTTGCATTCTTTTAAATACAAGTATGCATTGTGAGTAATACTTTTAGTAAAATAATTTATTGAAAGAAATGTTTATTTAAAGTTGCTCTGCATTATGACTTTTAACATTTTTAAATTTTTTTCTTTCTAGGTGAGTGTTTTGACATCTAGCTAACTGTTCTGCATTCGCTATTTTGGTTAATGCCATGTGAGTTCTTTTATTTTATGTAATATATTCTGCATATAGTATATGTATGTATATGCATATATTATCAGCATATATGCATATAGTATTAGTATATATACCATATAGTATTGTTATATGTATCGAGTATTCAATATAATATAAAAATTCGAACAAATGTAAAATATATAAAACTGTGGCGGCGAATTTTCATTGCTTGAGTTGTCAAGCTATATAGAAATTTAGTACAGAAATATGTCTTATACATTTTCCTGTGTTTCTTTTACAGTCTTGTGTTATAAAAAGGCTGAATTTTGTATAAACTTGATTCATTGTTATAATCGAATTGAGCCTTTCCTTGCTACCAAAATAGAATTGTATTTTACAATCATAGTCAAAACATGTAGAATTATTTTTAACGCTGTGTTTCGTTGTTACTACACTTTAATTTATGTCAAGGTATTTAAACGATAAGAAAAAAAAATTATTATTAGTTAACATAAAAAATTTTCATCATTTGAGAAAGATAATATAAGGTTTCTTTTATCAGTTAGAAGTATACAGTTTTTTTTTTCGCTGCTACTTTACATTTCTTGGTGTAGAGACGGATATTTTTAATTTAAACATTTTTATTATTATTATTAATTTTCATTGAGAAATATCCAACAAACCATTTGTTATAATTTGATCTAGTGCATAAACATTCAAAAAGATGAAATACAAATGAAAACTTGGATTTTAGCTTCTAAAAAGCATCGAATTCATGTTACATAGAATCAGATGCAAGGTGAAAATAAGTTTAGAAAGTTGAATGACCATTCTGTACAAATCTCTGACGGCAACAACAGTTTTCTAATTGCCGGATGGGCATAGCCTTTATGTGGAGGGGAGAGAAAAAAAAAAGAGGCGTGAAAAATTGACCATTCTGTGGCCATGCAAAACGTCGTTCTTTACGAGATGCTCTGAAAAGAACGCAAATGTTGGGGTGAGCAGGAAGAATGGATGAATAGAGAAGAGACACGCCTTCCCCTTTTTTGTCCGTTTCATTATTAGAGGTCGGGGAGTTGCTAGGTTCATTTGATTTCCTTCCTGCTTTTGTTGTGGTCGGACGGACAAATATATATTTGGTAGCATCCCCCGTTCGTTTCACTCCCCCCGCCCCCAATCTTTCGCTCATGAATCTCAACAAGATTGGCACAGGATTTTATGGCTCAAAAATCTTCTAAAATGTGTTTTATTGTTATTCATGTGTTGCACATGTGTTTTAGTTTCAGTATGCAGTATTTATAATTCAAGTTCCAATTTGAAATTGTCATGCATGGAAAACTACTGGACCAAATTTTATCAAACTTAGTGATAGTTTAAAAGAGGTCATGATAATTTCTTTTCAATTCCACCCCCAAAAGGTTCTAAAACTCACCATCAGGTGGGAAAATGGCGCTGTATGCAATATTGGTAGGCAAAATAGGACAAGAAGACATTGTTTTAAAATGTGTTACAAAGCATTGATATCAATATTTGTTATCACAAAAAGCCTTGTTTATGGTGATAATCTAAACAATTTGGTGGAACTGAAAGTTGCTATACAGCGACATGAGCGTAACATTCCTTCTGATATGCTAAAAGCTATTGTTGAGAATGCATTATGGCGATTTAACTTACTTACAGAAAACGGAGGACGCCACAGTGAACATGTTTTTTTGGGGAGGGTGGGGGTGGAGAAAGAAATTTTCATGCCCTTTGAACTATTACTAAGTTTGATAACATTTGACCCAGTAGTTTCTCTTCTATGCCCATTTCAAAGTGGATCTTTAATTACAACCAATCTATGTTTCATATTTTCAATTAAATGCAGCAGTATTATATTGATCACGCTTGTGTTGTTGTTGTTGCTGTACATCCCCAAGAACAGCAAAGCTATATCGTCTAGGAGATTGTGTGCCCTTATTCGCTGATATGGTGTGAAAGTTTGGCGAAGTGTTTGTCAGCTCAGATGTTGTCAAAATCATATGACCGCGGTTCAAAATTACGAGGTCTATCCCAAAATGACCCTAGTGTTGCTTTAAAATGGAGAGTTAATGTGAATAAAATAAATTAAGCGCCCTAAAGAAGTCCTATAATAACATTGGCCAATCAATAAAATCCTACTTTCAGACAAATAAGAATGTGATAAGGCGAAATATCTTCCTTAAAACGCTTAGAACCTTCAGAATATTTCATTGATCTAAGGTACCCATTGGGAAAGCGTATAAGAGTGGTCTGATCAAGCTTATTACAATCCATCGTCAGAGAGCCTCTTCGGCAACCATTCTTATGCCTGTGATGTACTAGTGGGACAAGCTAAGTGGTTCTATTTTGGCTTTTAGCTCAAAAGACAGTTTCTATGTAGGCAATGGTTTCGGTAGACAAGCGTCACAAGCTTCCACTTTAGCCAGAGTGTCCACAATCTCATTAGACTAACATAGGAGGATATTATTATTCCACGGTGTGTTTTGATCGGTTAAAGAAGAGCATAACTTAGGAATTTGAATAAGAAATAATTTGGGTACTTTTCCGTTAAACGGGCGCAACTAAAAAATCGCCATATAATCGTTAGTCGAAAAAAGTGAAAAATCGCCAAAAATGCAAATTTACCTCAAATTTAACTTTTAAATTAGTCAAATTCAGGTTATTCGCTGGGCGACTTTGTTCGCGTTTCATTCACATAGGCGACATGCCTTGGTGTCAATGTGAATATTGTTCGCCATTCGCCTCGCGTGGCGACTTGATTCGTGTTTGGCTGATATTGGCAACATCTTGCGCCCGTTATAATGGAAAAGTACCATAAATTGTTATAAGTTCTAATTGCGAGCTATATTATAGATAACCGTTATTTAAACACCAGGAGTGGTCTCCACAACACTTTCTAGCATATTCTCTGAAAAAGATGTTATTCTAAAAAATGCCTTGCATTGCAATAATGTTCATTAGTTACGTAATATCAACCTCTGGTATGAATTTAGGAATATTTTTTTACTGAGTTTATACACTACCATGTCTATCGATGATTGTGGTTTATCACGACATCATTGTTGAATTTTTTGACGTTTAATCCCTGGCATGCGATAATAGTTCCTGGACACCGAATCGGTGTTTTTAAACACTTTTTCCCCAACTGGAAACAAACATTTGGCGCAAAACTCTTGTACCAGTTTTGTTATACTTAAATCATTACATTTTTGTGTTCTTGCGTTTTGATGTGCCTGAAGACAACAGACCAGTAGACGGTCAATTCTTTCTTACATTTGGAAGAAAATCGGTTATGTGTCAAGCATGTAGATTTTAATTCTGAGCATCGAATATTATCTATTTAACTCTCAAAATTTGATACAAATCTACAAATTTGTTGTAAAGGCTATGTATCATTCGTCTGTTTAGCTCAAAGTTCTTTTGCTTCCATATAGTTCAAAGCTATTTATCGCAGACAGACATTTTCCAAAAATGTTTTTGATTTCGGGGAAGTGTAAAGTTGAAGATTCGTCAAATTTCGAGTTCGTATTTTTTGACAATTACTATACTTTCCTTATATAATGTGGATGAGAAAGTAAAAATGATTGCATGTCGTACATTTCTATAATTAATATCTAGTAGCGATCGCTAGCTGCAGATGATTTTCCATGTTTTCTCTGAGAAGAGAGAAACGAAATTGTAAGCCATTTTCCACTGAAACACTTTTTCCTGCTTTATGCTGCTCTCTATTTTGGATATTAATTCATGTATGTTAAATAAGTAGATCAAACTTGGAGAAAATTGCAAAGAGCTTATATTTACTTCCATATATATTACATGGCAAAATAACTATTGAGAAGAGAAACTGTTTTTTATCTGTCACATTGTATCTGTTTTTCATATTCATACAATTTCTTGTCTCCATTAAAAAAATCTTCAAAAACTACTAAAAATGTGGTAAGTTAAGAGTCTAAAATAAAACTAATTATTTGAAATTGTTTTGGGAATTTGCCATACTTTACTGCATTTCGAGATTTGTCATTTTAACCCCCCTCCCTCCAGCTTTCCGAAAGTGAAACAAATCTTGAAATATCTCTTCAAGTCCGTTAAAATGTTAGACACGTAAAAATGTAATCAACTAACTCTTTTTTATTTTATTTTTCAAAAAACTATTCCGACAAAGGAGAGGGAGGGGGATGAGTTGATTATTCTTTTGAGCTTCTGATAGTTAACTTTAGTGAAAAAAAATTCTCTTTTTTGAAAACTATAAGAATTCTATTTCTGAAATTACTTTTCTCCCCATAGTTCAATGTTCGTTCAATCCCTAAAGCCCATTTTCAATCACTTTAATTGATCGTTTAAACTACGAATTTTTTTTCTTAGAATTGATTGATTACATTTAATGCATTTTTTTATCATAATAAAATAATATAAGACTTAAACATGATAGTTCTTAAGCTCTGTCGAATGCGGCTGCGGAAAATGCATTTTTTAAAGAGATTCTGTAAGTTTAATTCTTCAACATCTGTAAATTTTAATAGTAAAAATGACAAGACTTGTTGCTCTGTAATGTTGCGACATTACAAACTACTACAAAATGCAGTCTTAGAGTTTCTGTAAATTTTAATAGCAATTTATATTTGCGTAGAATACAAAGTTCTCAACTCTCGGAATTTCTTTTAGAGCTGTGTTGGGTGATGTGTATGCACTTCTGGACCCCCACCTTTTCCAACTTGCTCTTGAGTTCTGCGAACTTTCCACTCCACAAGTATTTGGTTTTGAAATCAAGCAGTTACATTCGAAGCGATCCACCATCATTTCCAATTGGCTCAGTGTTGATCTCATTTGTATTCAGAGGATTTACTTGGACACCAGAGTACTTTTATTTGTTTTGAATTGCTCGAATCGCTCAGCGAATTATTCTTCCGCGTTTTTTAAAGTTATGCTGAAGTAATTCTTGTCAAAAGTTGCATTGGTCTCATTGCGATAGCTTAAGATTTTTTTAATGAAGTAATTTATCTCTTGCCATACCTTCAATAAAAAGAAGTATTTTATTTTTTCGAAACAAACTACGTCTTCAAGCTAGGCGCTATATGGGTTGCCGTTTTCTTGTAGTTTTAGATTTAGTTCATTTTGTTTCATTGTGGCATCTACCATGAATTTGAATTTTTGATGCCATTTGTCTTCTTCCAGTTCGGGATGTTCAGTGTTCTTATCATTAAGTTCATTGTTTGTTGTGGATGTTGTTGTTGGATGTTCATTGTTTTTATTTAACTCAAAAATTTATTGATAATAAATTATTAATTTTACGTGTTGAACTGGAGAGCCACATCTTTAAATCAAAGGACGACTCTTGCTCTAGGGTGTCATGTATATAATAAAACTAACAAGCGTATGGCATAAAACATAAAAATAAGTCTAATCACTGACTCTCCGTTCCGCCTGAAGACACACGGATATTGAATGACCGAATTGCCTTAACGGCAGCACTGCCGGGTATTGTGGTTAAATCCTATGGACCATCACCGGCCATGGTACAACCCTTCCTTCAGGTAGTATATATTGTCATGGATGGAAGAAGCCAGATCTCCACTTATTTATGTAACCACCAGGGTGGCGAGATTCAACCACCATATCCTATTTTCGAGGTGACCCCTTGACTGTCCAGAGGAATTTTATTTTTACAATTAAGGGATGAATTATAGATATAATTACAATTATTAAAATTCAAGGCTTGAATCTTTTTTTTACCAAATAAACCACGAACATACATTGAATACTATCCGTATTCTCGAAAAACTAGCAATTAGTTTATAAAACACTAAATTTTTTTGTAAAATATCAGAATAAAAGAGTAGAAATTATTAATGGATTTTTAAAATCGATATCTTATAGTTGCAGTCTTGCATATTTTGAAAATTTTTAAACCATTACTCTTCAAGATTCAGACTTTTAGCAAGTAGCACGCACGTTCCCTAAATACCGGAGGACCTTTAAATAATGAAGTTCAGAGAGTAATCCGACGGAGGAAAATGTATCTTAGAGGGCCAGAAATTTATCAAGAAAAATCGATAATTTTATATATGTACCGAAATTATTAATGACACCTTTTTAAAATAAACAGCAACTGTTGCGTTAGATAAAGCTCTTCGTTTAAATTCGAGCAACTTCTAACAACCTGAGGCACGCTAGAGTTTCGTGGCATAAAGTTTCTGCAATAATTCATATTCCACTATTTATTATCTTAAAGCGATTACTGAAGCAGTTTAACCGAAATTAAACATTAATGATGATTCCAGGAAAGGTGGATTCTCTGCTTCTAGAAGACCTTGAGTTAAAACTAATTTACTGAGTGTAAATTTAAGGGATTGAGAATTGGGAGAAATAATTATTGTTAAGACTAAAATGATTTTGTACATAACTAGCCGACTTTAGAGACCAGCTTGTCCACTTGGAAAATTGACTTTTCGGACTTTGAGTTAAAATTAATTTCGTGAATGTAAATTAAGGGGATTAAGTATTGGGAGGAATATTTACTGTCGTGATTAAAATAGTTTCTTATTTAACTAGCCAACTTTGGCTTTTATTTTGCTGCATAATTAAACTATTACGTCTTTTTTTTAATGCAATTTACGTGGTATATTTAAATGTTATATTTTGCATTAGCGATTGTTTGTTATTGAGTTACGCGATTTGTTACAATTGATTTTTTATTGTTTTATACGATTTATGTGTTTTATTTTGTTGCGTGATTAAGCTTTTACGTCTCTCTTTTGTTTTATTTTGTTATTTGTTTTGTTTTGTAATTCACGATTTACGTGAAATATTTATGTATTTTATTTTGCATTGCACGATTTTTTATGATTGATTTGTCATTGTGTTAAGCGATACACGTATTTTATTTTGTTGCATGATTAAGATTTTACGTCTCTTTTTTTTAATTTTGTCATGCGATTTATGGGGTATATTTAATTGTTATATTTCGCTTTAGCGATTGTTTATTATTGGGTTACGCGATCTGTTATTTTTATATACGATTTGCACGTTTCATTTAATTGCGTGATTAAGCTTTTACGTCTCTTTTTTTTATTTTGCCATGCGATTTGTGTGTTATATTTAGCGTTCGTGATTGTTTGTCATTGGGTTAGGCGATTTGTTATTGTTTTATACGATTAACGTGGTTTATTTTGTTGCGTGATTAAACTTTTATATCTCACTTTTGTTTTATTTTGTTACGCGATTTACGTGTGATGTTTACGCATTTTATTTTGCATTACACGATTTTTTACCATTGTTATTTTATTGCGTAGTTAAGATTTTACGTTTATTTCTTTTTCTTTTCTTTCGTTACACGAGAATATTTATTTTTCTCTAGTTCGATTTATATTTTTGTATACGATATAAATATATATAATATCGATTTATATTTTTGTATTATACAACAAATCGTTGGTTAATCTATTTAGGAAAATGGAAATTTGTTTATTATATTTAAATTAATTTTTTAAAATTAAATCAATTATCTTTACTTGCTATTTACAAAAATAACACTTCTTCTTTTGTAGCAAAAGCATGGCACCAAAACTTTACTTTAGAATGAAACTGGAATAGTCTCCCCCCTTTCACTCCCCCTTTAGTTCAAGGACGCGAAGTAAAAAAAAAAATCCTGAAAAAACATTCGCCGTTAAAATATATGTTATGAAAACCAGTGAACTGATTCGGCTATCCCCGTGTTGTTCCTTCAGTTTTTTTCTGCAAAGGTACCATATTACTGTAGTATGATGATGGGGTGCTGCGGGTCAATTGATTGCAGACAGGAATCAGACGATTTCAGGGGTGGGTCAAGGGGTCACATTCCTCTCCCCGCCCCTAGCATTTACGGGAATGGATTTATTTATTTCACGCTTACTGAGTTGGATGAAAGCTTTTTTTTAATACTTTTTTTTAGTGGACACGTTCCAGTTCATTGCATATCATTTGCTGGTCTTATATAATGTTATGTTAGGGCTTTGCTGTGGTTTGCTGGTGCTGCACTGGAATGCTACACCCCAATTACTATTACTGCTTTTAAATGTTTTTCTATGTCAATATTTTATCGAAATAAATGAAGTGGAAATTGAATGCATTTACCGAAATGAATGTTTGAGAAGTGGAAGTGCTTTTTTTATGCATTGCATGGACAGCGTTATAAAAATTATGTTATTGAATATTTAATTGCTTTAGCAATTAAAACTTCCTATTTTTATTTTATCATTAACCGCTATATTTGGTTATCAATTTGTTCTGCCTGGAAATATTGCTTTTCCCTGGCTCTTAATTATTGACGTGCAATATATTTATTTAAAAATTCTCTTTGTTTGATAAGATTAAGCAACATGAATTAAAGGGAAGCCTTTTGTTGCTAGTACATTTAAGTGTTGTTGTGTTTTATGGCACTTTACAAGCCCACGGGCAGTTATCTATCAGCGATTTTTGCTCAGTGAGCGCCTCTTGAGTACGCCAAAAGTACTGGCATACAGAGTACGCATTAGCTACTCACGCGTCACAACTCTTTTTAGGGGTGGACTTCATTTAGGTATTTCATTCACAGATCGTAATTTAGATCTGGAATAGAGAACGATCGTGTCTGAACCAGTCCTCCAAGGTGGTATTACTCTCGATATGGAGGATTTTGTGATCACGGCAGATTTATACGTGCGTCGGCCACCACCACACACGGGGAATCTTCGACTATGGGATTTGAACTCACAACCTAACGGACATAAGTTCAACACCCTACCAACCAGGCTATTTAAGTGTTGTACAACAAAATAAAAAGGGGAAGAGAAAATTCTGAGGAATATATGCCTTCTCTCCCACCCCAACCCCCAAATTGGACAAAGTGTGAACACTTTTATTTTTATTTCAATACTTGTTAAAGCATGCAGTTGAATGAAATTATTTCAATGGTCCAATTTTTCGATTTCAATTATTTGATGAATCTCCCATTTCGGGATTTTGCGAAACAACCCAATTTCGGATACATATCTCTAATTTTAAAAACGCCAAATCAAAAACCAAAGCATGTTTGAAAATAAAAGTTCTTATTGTTTAATTGATTATTTGTATCTAAAGCTGATACAAATCTGATAGAAATATTCAGAGATTTGGTTAAAAATTTGAAACTATCATTATAAGTTAACCTTTCTCGTAAACACGATGAAAATTTAATAATTTATAGCTTGAAATCAGGAATGCGCCATGGTGTATGAAAAAAATTAAAAAATGAACCATTCTTTTCAATTTAACCGGATGTAAATTTAGTTCATTTATCAATACTATTTACTTATAGCAAATAGGATTAAACTGAACTTAGAATCTGTAATGTCGGATCTTGTTAAAAAAATACTGATTAAAATTATTAACCATAATTCAACCAATACACTAATGTAAGATATAATAAACAGGATGTTACATCCCATATCTTATCCTAAACTAAACAACGGGCCACAGTTTAACCGGTCGTAGATTCAGTCTATCTACCAATATTATCTGGATACAACAAACACGATATAAATACAAAAATTCTTTGAATCAGTAGTGCACAATTCTGTTTGGAAGTAATGATTAAAAAAAAATATTGACCATAAGTTGGCCATATTCGCCGATGTCGGATATAATAAACAGGGTATTACATCCTAAATGTTATTTTAAACTAGGCAAATGGTCACTATTTAACCGGATGTAGATTCAGTTCATCTATAAATATTACCTGGATACTACAAATTGGATGCAAATCCTATTAAACTGAATTCAGAGTCAGAAATATATGGTTTAGTTTTGAAAGTATTGATTTAAAAAATATTGACCGTAATTTGATCCCCTACTCCAATGTCAGATGCAATAAATAGGATTTTATATTCTATATCGAATAAGATGTAAATCCAATTAAACTGAACTCAGAATCAGGGATGTATGGTTTTGTTTAAAAATACTGACCATTAATTTTACTATATACTCTGATGTAGGATGCAATAAACTCAATGCTACATCCTATATCTTATACTAAAATAATCAAATGCTCTCAATTTAACCGAATGTCGAATCAGTCCATCTACCAATGTTACCCAGATACTACAAATAGGATGCAAATCCAATTAAACTGGGCTAAGAATCAAGAACGTATGGTTTTATTTGAATATTAACCTTTATTTGGCAAGATATTTTATAAAGGATGTACTAAATTAAATTACTGAATTAAAAATGTTCCATCTTATATAAAAACTTTGATTTTTTTTAAAGTTTGCCAAAATAAAAGATCTGTTAAGTGTGTTACCCTAGTTTTTCCTCCTTAAAAACGAATATCCATTGGCAAAAAACCATGTTACCAGAAAAGACAGCTGACAATAACACAGAAGCAACAATCTATATCGCATCTAGCAATATTCAAATCTTTCTTAACACTTTAAAGTTACTTGAAGCAGTTCTAAAAGTAAGAAAATAAAAGCATTTCTCTCGAGAAATTCTCAGAAAGGAAAAAAAAAAAAAAACGTTTTGCATCTAGGAAAGCTATTGCGAGAAAAGAAATTGACCGTGTAATTTATAATGGCAGTTGGAAACTTGGAACCATAATTTGTCATAATTTGACCAAATGCTACGATGTCAGAAGTAATAAATAGGATGTTATATTCTATATCTTATACTAAACTAAGCAAACGGTCAAAATTTAATCGAACGTAGATTCAGTCCGTCTACCAATCTTATTCGATTACTACAAATAGGATGTAAATCCAATTAAATTGAACTTAGAATCAGAAATGTATGGTTTTGTTTAAAAATACTGACCCTTGACCACATACTCTGATGTAGGATGCGATGTTAAATACTATATCTTATATAAAACTGATCAAATGGTCTAATTTCCACCGAATATAATCTCAGTCCATTACGGTTTTGTTTGAAAGTATTGATTTTTTAAAAATAATGGCCGCAATTTACCAATGTTATCCGGATATAACAAATAGGATGCCAACCCAATTAAACAGCTAAGAATCAAGCATGTGCGATTTTATTTGAATACTGACCATAATTTGGCTGGGTACTCTGATGTAGGTGTACTAAATTAAATCATTGAATTAGGAATGTTTCATCTTATACGAAATATAAGATTTTTTTTAAAGATTGAGAAAATAAATATAAGTTAAATGTGTTGCTACCGTTTTTTTTAAATACGGATATCCATTGACAAAACCCATGCTACCAGAAAAGACAGCTGACAATTGCACTGAAGCAATAATCTATATCGCATCTAGCAATACTCAAATCTTTCTTAACACTTTAAAGTTACATAAAGCACTTTTGCAGTAAGAAAATAAAAGCATCTCTCTCGAGCAATTCTCAGAAAGAAAGAAAGAAAGAAAGAAAAAAAAATTTTTTGCATCTCAGAAAGCTATTGCGAGAAAAGAAATTGACCGTGTCATTTATAATGGCAGCTGGAAACCTGGAACCATAATCTTCGGAGCCAAACAGACATGGAAAAGCCAACTCCCAAAGAAATCTGACAAGCCTTTTACATCTTAATAGCCTTGTTCGTTTTGGTCTTAGAGACGAGATAGCCTGCTTGTAAAAGAAAAATTCTTCTTTTTCTTTCTGTCCTGTGGTTACTTTATTTTTTAGTGGAGGTCTCACTGCTTCTTCTTTTTTGCTAACGTCTTTTAGTAATTCCATCAAGAGCAGCCGTAACTTACACAGATTTCCAGATTGCCTTCCTTAAACGAAGATAAATGAAAAGATTTTCAACAAGGTTGTTGAGTGTAAAACTTTATTAGTGTGTCGTTGGAAGGCAGGCAAAAGGTATAACCAAATCCTAGTTTTTATACAGCTTTGGAAGATATGTTGTTCTACGCTTAGTAAAGTAATGTATTATTCAGTCATGGGGTTTGTTTGGAAGGAAAAGTAAGATGGATGAAATATTCAAACGTTCTTCGTAGGTTTCTACACATACTTATAAGCTAACAAATTTAAATATTTGCTCAACTTTTATTGTGGTATTTTTTGATAAATGGAAGCATTTAGCCGCTTAGAGAATGTTTTATAGCGTTTACTTTTTTGTATCTTGGAGGTCTACCGCTATTAAATAAATGTTTTCATCGTAAATGTTTATTCGTTGTCCCCATGGAAGGGTTTTTTTCACCATGAAATAAATGGTCTCTTCAGAGGAGTTTTTGTGGTTTCATTTTCATGTCCAATAAAAATAAAGTTTTTGTCATTGTTTTTTTTTTCTTGTTAAATATATGATGGGAAGCTTTTAAATTCAGAGTTGCTTTAACAAAATTTATTATATACAATTACTTGCTAATTCATTACATACTTTAATTTAATGTTTCAGGTTTGTAAAATATTTTTGAATTCTATATTTCATTTAATTCTGATATTTTAATGTTTTAAAATTTTATTCACTTTTGCATTTCGCAATTTCAGTTCGAATCTAAAACATGGAGAATCGATTTCTATAACACGGGGATTTGTCAGAATCTCAAGGTCCAAATTTTTGATGATTAAATATACTTTTTCTATACTTCATATAAAAGTGGAAAAAAAAAGCTGAGATTTGCAAAATGATATATATTTTCCAAACTACTTTCTTGTGATTTACTAAAAATCTACATATCAAATATCATTCTACGTTTACGATGCACTAAAAATTGATAAACACACTCCGCCTCAATTAGTTGTTAATGGCGTAGAAATGGCAAATGGCGTCGAGACACACGACGATAATTTCAAGTCCCTTGATATATATAACTTTAAAAAGGGAGAAATATACATTTTCCCTATTAGTTATAAGTAAGATGAATAAAGTGAATCGTTTGTGTGGTATGGTGATATATTTTTTACTATTTGCCATCGTATTTGGTTTTAAGAAGTCATGAATACTTGTTATAATGTGAGAACATATTGTTTCCATAAATAGGTTTTGGTTAATTGGAGGCATTGAATGATTGAAGCTAGAAATCACTTAGGAAATGAATGAAACATAAATGGCTGTTTTCATCATCTATATATCGCATATGTTTTCCACCTGCTTTTACCAGTATTGTATTATTATTATGTGCGTTTACAGATGCATTTTTAAAATGTTGACGTAGAAATATGACATCATAGCTGTTATTTTCATGGAATGTAGTGTTTTTTTTTTTCGGAAGAAATTAAACTATTTTTTATAGTGTTTTCAAATAAACTTCATTCGCGTTTAATAATAGTTTTCATAAATCCTCTTTTCCCTAATTTGCAAAATGTCACATCATTCATTCTTAGGTGCGAAATATTGAACTATTTGCCTCCTGTTCTAAGATTAATCCATTCCATTATTATTTTTTATCATCTCAGAAATTAGAAAATAGCAGTTTGCTTTTACAAAAATATTGTTTTCATAAAAATTCTACATAAATTAATATGTTTACGAATTTATTATTAAATAATTAATCGTTTAGAAATAGTATATTTATAAACAGAGAGAGAGACCCGATAAAGAAGCCTCGTGATTGTTTCTAACCGGTTTAAATTGGCTAATGATTTAAATTAAGACAAATAATAAATTAAAAATAATGTTATCGTATGATAACTTGAAATTTGCGATCGTAGATTCCCTTTTTACTTTTACTATTATTATTTTATTAATATATTGCCTTTACACACCCACATGGGGGCCAATAGATGTTTATTGCATCTATAACCCCTCTTGCTTGCCCCTACTGACTTTTAAGCCGCAGAATACACGAATTAATTACAGAAATTACTGTTTTATTTTGTTCCACATTTAAAACTGCTCTCATCAGTATATCGATTACATGATCCAAGGATCTAAAGGAAAAATCTCCCTCCCCCCTATTTGCAGGGGTGGGGGCTCTTCATCGACTTAAGGGAAGGATGAAAATTAATGTCGATCTTTCCTCTTTCGCAACCTAATCAAGCGTTCCTGTTGTTTCAGCTAAATCTCTTTTTGGTTAATTGTTTCAACTTAAGCTTGCCCTCGGGGTCCTTTACCTGCGGTGGAACGGCTTTGATCCGCCTTTCCGCGAGGGGTGTGGGGGACCGGCTTCCAAACTGTGATTTGTCAATTGGGGGGTGAACGCCCACGGAGTCGGGGAATAACAGGATTAAGGAAGACGAGTTTTGTTGTTTTGGGGTCGAAAGAGCAGAAGGAATTTTTTCAGTTCTTTTCAAGAAGAAGGGAATTTGTAAGAAGCTCTAAGTTTTGAGATGGTAGGTTCTAAGTGGTGTTCAGTTGTAGGAAAGAA
Organism: Argiope trifasciata; assembly: GCA_026543055.1. NCBI lineage: Eukaryota > Metazoa > Arthropoda > Arachnida > Araneae > Araneidae > Argiope > Argiope trifasciata. The sequence goes on along the minus strand of JAPMOQ010015521.1, from coordinate 2,143,233 downwards.
TATAACAGAGAATATAAAGAATTACCAGAAAAATAAGTAAAGAAAGTAATTGTATAACTATTTTGGAATGAATGGTTTTCGTACGGAAACTCTATAGATAATTCTTATGAATTCCTATAATTTTAAATATATTATAATTCTGTGTGGATATAGCTAAACTTCCTCTCTGAAATGATCATAAAAGTAAAACTACTGAACCAAATGTTGCCAAACTTGGTAATAATTTTAAAAAGGCCATAAAAATTTTTTTCAAAAAAAAATTGAAAAGAAAAGATGAAATAAAACACACACACACACACAAACTCACACACACACAAACTCGCACACACGCGCACGCACACGCACGCGCACGCACACGCGCACGCACACGCACACGCACACACACACACACACACACGCACGCACGCGCACACACACACACACACACACACACACACACACACACACACACACACGCACACACACACACACGCACACACACACACACGCACACACGCACACACACACGCACAC
>JAPMOQ010015521.1:2097728-2129694 GCA_026543055.1 Argiope trifasciata | reverse complement strand
ATATAATATGGAGAGCAGATTTGTTATAGCATAAGGATATTTATACTTGGTATAAATTTTAATTCCTGTATTTTGAAGCTGGTAGCTTTCAGTGAAAAATTAAAAAGTGTCTAAAATATTAACTGTAAAATGAACATACAGGAAATTGAAATTAACTTAAATAATACTAATTTTGTTGCATAAATATTTGAATTCAAAAGCTGATTACCATATACATTTCTCCTGGTAATATTCATATATCGTAAAAACAAAGATTCTTTATTTTATTAACATAAATGCTGTAGCACGAGTGTTGCTTATTGAAAATGTTAGCAAAATTAGGTTTCAGAAAGTAAGCATTTTGGAAGGAATTTATTTGTCCAAGTTATAGTTTCTGTCACACATTGTACATTTTGTTTACAAGATAAAATTTTAAATTTATTTTTGAAAAAAATGTGCTCTTCTCCTCCTTTTCCCCAAAGAATTTACAGTACCTCCATTGGTTGTTTATTTACCTGTAAAAATGTGGAAACATTCATAGTTCAGTAATTCTTCATTGAAAGCAATTATAGGGAAACAATTTCACTCAATATAATTTGAAATACAGCTCTCCTTACTAAACATTACGCTGAAATTTTGCATCGTAATGCTTTTGATGCTGCATGTTCTCAAAAGGGATTTAATAATAAATCTTTTTTGTCCAATGCAACTTAATTAATGCAATTTTTCATAGTTCACATGCTGACCAGAAAACAGTTGCAATACAATTTGCGTCTGCAATAATGAATACCAAAATAATGAGGCTTTGCATTGTTTCCTTACTTTATTTATTGCACATTTATATATATTATTATCATTTTGATTGTTGTTAAATTAACTTATTTGAGGAATAGAAATAAAATTCTTAAAGATGTTGATAGAATGCAAGTCAGTTTGAAGGTAAGTAGTGGAAATTATACACAAAGTCCTGCTTTTTAGCTGCATATTAATACGCATTAAATCTTTATTATTGTTTAATTTGTGCTAAAAATACTTACAGTATATCTTATTGTGTAATTGTATCTATATTTTTTGTATTTATTAATTTTTCATTATTTTAACTGTGCTTAAAAAACTTTATAAAAAATCGTCTACGAATGATTAAATTAATTTCAATGTATGGCGGATATTAGCTGTCTTACGGTTATTCTGTACAGTAAATTACAGCAATCAAGAACAAATTCATGGACACTTTAAGAAATTGCGATTCATTTAAATGAGCAACAAGTACTATTTTATTTCTAAACGAATAAAAAAATGAAATTTATTTATAAAATAAGAATTATTTTACTAACTCAAAAAACGAATTTTATGTATTGTAAAAACAACATTTTTAACTAAACGAATTCTTACATGAAATAAGATTTTACTAGAATACATTTGCTTTTAATTTTACTTTTATTTACTTTTAACCAATAATCATCTGTTGATGGGAAATGATACTTTCTTCTTTAAATATGAGATATGAAGAATAATTCACGCACGTGACAAAAAAATGCACATGTAATTTGGAAACAACTTATCGTTAATCTGATTCTAAATGGATTTCGTATAGTCATTCAACGGACACATAAATAAAACTAAACTAATTGACTAGTAACTAAAAGGAAACAGCTTTTAAGGATTTAAGAACAACTTCATTTCCAATAAAATAATTATCTGATTTTCAGTCTTATCAAAATACATTTTACAATTTTTCTAATAATCATCTGTGTTTTGATAGGAAACATGTTCTTTTTTCAGAACGTAAAAAAAATATATTGGGCACCTGACAAAAAATGTACTTTAGAAACATCTTTTCGTTCTCAAAAATATTTCGCTTACTCTGATTCGAAATCGGTTTCTAATAGAAACTCGAATGACAATAAACTAATTAAATGGATATTAATTAATTGACAATATTAATTATTGACAATAAACTAAATTAAATGCTATTATCTAAATTAAAGTAGCTTTTAAATATAGCGAAATAATTTAGTTTTTACTTTAAGAACTGTAATCAGAATTACAGTTTTGCCAGAATGTATTTACATTGTCTGGAATAATCGTCTGCGTTCTGATGGGAAACAATACATTCTTCTTTAGAACATAAAAAAGAGAATTCGCGCTCGTGACAGAAAAATAATAAAATCTGTAAGAATATGTATTTCGGAAACACCTTTCCTTTCTTCAGAATATTTCGTTAATTCTGATTCTAAATCGGTTTCTAATAGATACTCAACAGATCCATAAATGACACAGCAGCAAATAGAGAGACACTGAAGCGAGCTTCCTTAATGACAACAATTTAATCATCAGGAAACAAATTACATTCTTATCTAGTAAATTGTCGCAATTATTTCGATCGAACTATGATTAACTGCAATTCCGATCAGCTGTCTTACCTCTCCGATGTGCAATTAATTTTTCAATGCGTCTTGTCTCGTGATTTCCAAAGCAAAGATTGAACATTTCCGATTAATATTTGACGTTTATTTTCTTCGTCTCAGTTCGTAATTGTCTTGACGAATCTTGTAAAAGCCAGAGACACCGTTCGTAATTGTATTTTGTCTTATCTTTTTGGAAATGTCATATGATTGGTAATTGGTAGCAACATTTTACGACTTACCGTAAAAATTGTTACTTGTTTCTGGAATTGTGGAAGCAGCTGCCTTTTCGGCAATTTTTCCGAATGAAGAGACGATGATGGGCCAAATTGTGTCTGTTGTATGAGATGATTACATGCTTTGATGTTTGTGATAAATTGAGATTATTTGAACTTTGATGTGGATGGAGTAATTAAATGCCATTTTTGAAAGACTATGAGAAAAGTTTGTTGATTTTGCTTGCCGTTAGAAGTGATCAGCGTACGGTATTCGTTTTGAAAACTAAATCGTTATTTTCATCCTAATTTAGTTTGGTTCATCTAAATCATGAAATCAAAAATAAATTCATAATTTTAGAATTTTATATCGAGAAGATTCTTGAATCTTTGATGATGTTGAAAATGATAATAATTCTTAAGAAAATGATCCCCATGTTTTGAAAAAAGATTAATGTCCATTTTTAGAGATGATGTAATGGTGGCAGTAAATTATGAATAGATTTATACGAGTCTACATTCCAAACTCAACAAATTAAATGATTATGAAATAAAATGTGTGCGAATTCATAGCCAATAATTAAAAAAAAACATTCATAATCCCTAATTTTTTTTTTTAAATTATTGGTTATAAATGTTCTTATATAGTTTATTTTATATTATTGTATATTTTTTGGCTTAAATTGATGGTGTATTCTTTTTTAAATTCATTATTTTGTTTCGATTCTGTAAAAAACTTTGTACCTCTTAGACCTTGATTTCGGGGTATTTTCGGGTCACGAGTGGTCAATAGTGTTGGATTAAAAGTCAGATTCTTCATAGAAAGAATACCTCCTGAGGGTAACCCTTGAAAAGTCTTCAGTCCAGATTCTTATTTTATTTCGATTCTATTGTTTTCATTTTAAATTGGCATTTATTACTAATTCGCTTATATATAATAATAATAATAATAATGGTGTTTTTAAATCATTATTAATTTCTTAATTTTTATTTTAAACTAGCCCCTACTAACTTCATTCTAAAATGATCTCTTATTTCTGTCTATTACTAAACAAATCATTCCATTCAGATGCAAGTAACACTTGAAGAATTTGAATTCTGCCTCATTTTGATTCCACCTTTTGTGGCACTTATATTATTGTCTACATACGTATCTTCCCAATCAGGACGAGCAAAGTTTTTTTGGGGGTGGGGGGGGGGGGGAATTGAATGAATTAAATTAAAAATATTTATTGAATGTATTTGATAGCGTTGCATTCAAGACAACACGGATGAAAATGTCTCGGGGGGGGCTTATTTAAGATTTAGAAGTCTCAAAGTAAAAGAAATTATGTGCAGTTAACTCTATCAAAGAGGTAGGGATTACTTTACATGCAACAGAAAAATCGCTTTAGGCATTATCGGACGAATTGATGCAAGTTGGTACACGTTTCTTATTTCATTAACGTGTCGTATGCTCTTGCTAAACAACGTTTGTTTTTTAAAAACCAAGGACAAAAAATTGATAAATTTATCTTAGCCATTAAGCAAGATTGCTGTAAACTGCTCACATTAAAAAAAAATGTTTTATTTGTTTGCTACCACTGTATTTATTACATTAAATATTACGAATGAAATCCAAAAATTTATTACATCTGTTTATTGTAAATTATAACACCAAATATAGCTAGTGGAGTCCAAAAATTAAGTATAATCTTTTATACTAAATATAACGAGTGGTATCCACAAACCAGTTACATCTGTCGACATTTATTCTTGCTACACTGTCCATTGGAGGGTCATCTGTTAATGGCGAATGATAATGGAATTTTCATGACTCTTTCACATCATAATGAAGTGTCTGACACAGAATCTTAATATTACCGTATTGAAACGAAACATTTTCGAGTCTGCATAGCTGAATAATTATGACGCTGGACTCATAGTTAGGAGAGCATGTGTTCGAATCCCAGTAGACTTAAAATTAGTTTTTCCTTTATTTCGTGTTCCAAAAGATTCTGGACCCTTCTTTAATTTACCAGATAAGTGCTCTGGTCTTTTCTTACTGTCTCCAGAAAGGCATTCTGGAACTTTCTCTACTTGTATAAAAGCTGAAGATCCTCTCGGTCACAGTGTTCTTAGTTCAGAGTTGAGTTAATAAATTGATTTAACTCTACATCTTATGTCTTCTTGAGTTCTATCTACGTGACAATATTATTACATAAAATGAAGTCAAATAATAATGTATTGTTTCAAGAATGATTACTCTTCATTAAGTAGTTCATAATTTTTGATTTAAAATGTAAAAAAAAAGAAAATCGCTTGGAGAGTAATTTTGAATGTGCATTTTACTCTGTTTTTATAAAGACTGAAGCGCTAATAAACGTTTTAAATAATGTGGTTGTCTAATTTGGTGGTTGATTAAATTTGTGAGCTAAAAGTTATTAAAATTAACAGAAAGATGGATGAAAGTCTTTTTTCTCCTTTTGCACGCATGTCATCTTGCCCTAAAAACATTGTTTTACATTGAAGAATGTTTACTCTTATATTTCTAAGGGTTGTTCGTAGCCCACATCTAAATCAGAAAACCTATAAACTTCTACTTACAACTTAACAAATAACAAGATAAACAAAACATAAAATAAACAAGCCACAAAGCCAACTGAAAGACTCAATCTCGGCTGTGCAAGGATAGAGGGGTGAAAGAAAAAAAAATAAGGCCACAGGCGGAGCTCCAGGTTTACACTGAGCATACTGATTCAGTCTCAACTAAACATAAATCTTCTTCTTACCAGAAACATGCCTGATCCCGTATGCAGAAAAAGAAACCCTAGCCACTGCCAATTCCTGCAACAAAAGCTCACTGGGAGCCCATTGCCGTGGCCAAAATCCACATCTCACTCATCACCTTGACAGCTGCATAAAACGTACCGCGGTTGCGCATCCTCCTTTTTAACACCCTACACCCTTCTGACACGAGACACCTGTCAGAGGAAGCCGTGTTCTGTCACTCACTTCACCTCAGTTCGGTTAGCATTTTAAATCGTCTGAAGTTCGCGAAGCACAGAAGCTGCTACTCCATCTTAGTGGAGTAAATGTCCGGTGAATGACATGGGAAGCTCAATGGAAGAGAAACTTCGAACTGAAAAAGGATTTCTGTTTTTAGCCCCGGGACAGGCCTGGGGTTAGAAATTCAATTTTTGCTGCATTCAATTGAGTCATTTTGAAGTGAAGTTCTGTATTCGTTGAGATGGAGATTATTTTCCGACCTGGTGGAGTAGCAGCATTATGACCTACAATTATTTAAGACGATAGAATTTAGTTGTTGTTAACATGGGAGCAATTCTTGTATATATGTAAATTTATTTATTTTTTGCATGTTGGAAAACGCCCTAACGACTTGGATCAAACTATATATGTAGAAATGGATGGGACAAAATGCACATCCAGACTCATTCAGATCAGTGTCTAGAGTAACTGATTAAAGTGAAAGAGCTTTTAAATAAAATAAAAATTAAATTCATTTACAGCAAAGAATGTTTAAAAGAAACGACATTAACAACTAATACAAGACAGGCTGTTCACAATAGACATAAAAGTATAACATTTTGATGACACCAAGGGTGAAGTCAAATGTCCCATGGCAAAACTATGTGCCACTGTTGGGAATTATATAGAATCGAATCGAATAGAATAGAATGACCCACTCTCTCTCTTGCCTGCCGAACAAATGCTCACAGCTCGCTTTTCTAAAACTTGACGTCACGCGTCTTAGACTTTGGATCGATGGTATTCATAAGAACCCATGATGTTTAGATCCTATGGTGCCATCTATTACATGTGGAATATTAATGAATAAACTAAATGTGGAATAGTAATGACCGCTAATTAAATCTCTACATATATTTAGATTGAGTTTTGCTTATTTTTTTTGTATATAAGTGTCTTTCCTGAATAAAATGTGATTACACACACCCACACGCACGCAAGCACGCACGCACGCACGCACGCACACACACACACAATTTTATAACTATTAGAGCCTTTTTCTATCTGCTTTCACGCTGGCAATCTCAAATATCGTCATTTCGGACCCGATTTTACCATGATAAAACTGAGTGTACATTCAAGAATATAGGGGATAATAAATAAACTGTGAAATGAATCGACTCAAAATTTTTATTTTATAACCTATTAAAAATTTTATTTTAAACGAAAAATATCAATTTAGTCTTTTAATATTATCTACAATTTATATTTGAACTTTGATAAAAAAAATTCTTTTTATTCTTTCTTGAAGATTTGCTTAGCAAAATATGCCTAAGTTGACTGTTTTATTATATTTTCGAATGTCCCGAAATTAGTTTGTAATAGCAATGATCGCATTTCATTTTACAATCATTTACACCTTCCATTTTATATCTTATATGAAATGAAATGTAAATTTTTCTCTTATAAATCTGTTTTTGCTCTATCATGAAGAAATTGGGCATACGTGTTTTTCCATAAAAGTAACCTTAGTGTCAAGTCTAATTTTTAAAATCCACTTTAGTGGCAAGTCCAAAACTTCTATGTTAATTAAGACTTATCCATGTTTTGTGAATTTTTCAGAAGTACCTTCCGAATTTACTCCACAGAAACTCGTAAAAACCACGAGCAATTATTCTTCAATAATATCAATTTTGTTTCGTAAATTTATTTTCTATAATTTGAATATATTTTTAAAGGGGATTTGGTACTCAATCGCAAACATTGTCTTTATTATGACGACGTAATCCAAACTAATTTCATTATTCTTTCAAACCAGAGATTTGCATGCTTTTGTCGATGTCAAAACTAAAGTGAAAAATTGTTCTTTTTAGACATACATTCCTTATTTTTTATTCCTTTATTTCATTGTGTAAAACTTGTAAATTTACTCACGCAACAATTTGAAGTAGATTGATTAATCTAATTCATAATTTTTAGTTTTATATAATAAGGTGAAATATTAAATTAGTGTGTGAAGACTGCTGTATCTCTATCCACTATGTAATCTGGCCAGTAGGAAGTTAATATTTCTTTTCCAAACAGCTACTTCTACTTGTTCTTTTAATTTTTCTTGTTATGCCCTTTTTTGAATTGAAAATATCTGCCTTTGTTCTTGCTAAAATAACATAACGTTTTTTGGAACTCTGATCTCTTTTAAATGAAAGAATCGATCCATACTTTTTATTTTCATTCATTATTAACACATTGCCTTCATTATTAACACATTGCATTCTTTATCAACACATTGCATTCATTATTAACAAATTGGGTACGGTTCTCTGCGCACTCCCAGAATTTGCACATTCTTGAACGCTCTAGAAGTATGCTTGGCAAGCAATAAGATGAATATATGCACATTTTGAATTTGTTATTGTATTTACCTGAAGTATTCGTAAATATTACTATATATTTAATTCATGTATTTATTATATAAGATTTTTAAAAACATTTTAACGATTATTTATTCCACAGACTTGAATAATGCTTTATGTGATATTTGATAAAGTATATTCCCTTGTGCAATTTTTTTATGCACGATTTGCAGCGTATCTTGTTTTAAGAAATTAAGAGCCTCTCACGAATTTTCTCGTGTTTCGCGTCCCATCTGTTTTAGACCGCTCACAATTCTTATGTTGTGTATTCGTCTGTGATTGCTTCATAAATAACAAAGTTCAATGATTTTAGAACATACAAGTTATCCCTAAAATCTGCAGTTCCAGTCGTATGTCTTACACATTCCTTTGTTGTGCTTTAATATTTTCCTCTGGTTGGTTATTTATCGATTTAGCCGAAAAAACATGAAAACGAGATCTTGTGACATGGTCCCAACGTTCGAGACAACTTTCTAAAAACGAGAAATCTCGTGACCCAGCCACAACGTTCGACCTGCTGAAAACGAGAAATCTCGTGACCCATTTCCTTGTGTGTTAATATTGCAATAGCCAGAGATTAAATTATAAATATTGTATACGGGAAATACATACATTAACATTGTAAACGATAAATCTCATGAATTATTACTGCAATAGCTAAAAACGTTACAGTTCCAGTTGAACTAACTAAACGCCCCAAAATCGATGGGATTGATATAAAATAAAGAATTTGGCACAGGATTTCTACAAACTGCATTTATCCATTTATTCTAAACAGTGCCCTACCGTTTGTTCTTTTGTGAAATCAGCTAAGAATAGTTCCAAATTAGGTAGCTGCTAATTCCTTTGCCCCAATTGTGCGACCATTAACGTGTAATTCATCTCAATTAAACCTTAAACAGATTACAAGAACCCAGACTAACAGCGGAAGCTAAATTCCAAAGTTCACCTACTTCAAAGAAAACCTCACTCGGGGCCCAAGTTCGTCAAACTTCAAGTCTATTAGCATGATAAATTGAGTTCCGGAACGGAAGCTTTGGGAACGAACTAAAGATTACTTTCCGAGTCCCATGGGAGAGGGCACGCTTTATAGTTCTGCTACAGAATATTAAAGAACCGAAAGGCCGGTGGGCTATTTTTAGCCTGTAGGTGGCGGGCAATCGTTTAAGCAAAGGAATAAAATAGAATAAAAAATCTAGAAGAATTTTAAGGATTGAAATACCTTGCAATTTAATAAGACCATCTCTATTAAATCGGAACGAGACAGGGAACTTATTCTCTTCCAGATCCTGACACCTCCAATCAATTTCGCACTTTTTCCATCAGAAGGGGAGAAAGGGGGGTCTTCCAGAAGTATTATCTACCCTAACTCATTCGAAAATACAAATGGCATGCCCTTTCAAAGCGTGCGGTATTACGGCAGATGAAGAAATGGTAGTAAGACAGAAGAGGGGTGGAAAAAAAGGCCGTCCATACCTGCAGAATGCCATTTATTTTTATTGCAGAAGAGAAGTTGAGTTGAAATTTGAATAAAAGAAAAGGTAAGATAGAAGTAAAAGCAGACCGGATGGATGAGGGATTCTCAAACATTTTTTTCCAGTGGAACTTTTTTTTTTCCAGCTGCAAAAGAATTTCGCGAATAAGAATTTCAGAATTATTGTATTAATTATCTTGATAAGTGGGGATGAACCTGTCTTGGATATTCGATTTTGCATTTATAGTTTTAAGATTCTGAATTGTTATGAAATAATGAATGTTAATATCAAAGAATGTTAACATTGCTTTTTGTGTTGTTGTTTTAATAGTTATATATCCATTGGTTCATATATTTTTTATTTTCAATTATATTGAATTTTATTTATTTATATTTCAATTGGGAAATCAGTTTTCTTCCGTTTTTACCATTCGATTTATATATAAATTAATGTATTCACATATGTTTGAAATTTGTTGTAATTTTCCCTCTTGCTTTTGTGCATTTTAATAATTTTTTTAAGTTTATTTTGTGCTTTGGACTTGATTTTTTTAATCCAGTGTCTGGTGATAAAAATAGTTATTGTTTTTATATTCTTGATATAGTTTTTGATTTAATAGTTTGTTTTCTCCTTTTCACACAATCGAAAACCATGTAAGATACTATTACTTCCGTGGACCAATAGCATTTTAACCATATCTCTAAAGTTTTGTTTCTTACAGTTTTTGCTAATATATTTTGCACTTTTATTACTATGCTAGATGATATAAATAGTTTTTGTTAATTCTTTGGATTTTTTTGTTATTTTTAGTTACATAAATGATCGAGTAAAAATCTGATTTATTACAATTTTAGTTACTCAAGCAGTTAGTTTAGTTAGTCAATTTTTGTATTTAGAGACTTCTTCAAGTATTTAAAAATGAATTTATTCAGGGATTCGAACGATTCAAAAACTTTAAAATATCTAGAAATTAAAATTCTTATATATTAACTTATACAGAATAATAAATTAAAATTTAGTAATAAGAATAATGTTTTTCACTGCATAAACGAGATGCAATAAACCCAAAGTTGCTGAACTTGAGCAAACTAAGTTCAGCACCTTTTCGAACTCTCCACAAAATGTTACAGAAACTTATTTTACCAAACTTGTATGTTAAATGTGATCTTATTATAACACTCACTAATTCCAAACGTTCTTCCTTAACGAAATATGACTACATTAAAACTTTGAAATTGCGTGCTTAAAATAATTGGACATCTTTTAGTATCCAGCTTTGTACAAACAACATTTCTAAATGAATCCATCACAGGAGGTGCTTTCACGTAGGTCAGGAATGGTAATTAGATATTAAATTTGCACTTCTAGAATTATTCGCGAGGAAATTTAAACGACGTTTGCTTATTCGCACTGTACAGTGAAATCTGGATGAATTGTAAAAATGAATGTTGCATTAAGGTAATGCAATTAGAAAATAATGAGTCTACAGCTGGTACAGTTTTACCAATATTTAAATTTTCAGTAATCTTTTTATTTAATAATGTCTTATAATTTTAGTTAAAAATTTTGATTTAAAGAAAATTTATTTAATAGAAATTTTTAAATTATTGTAAAAATATCAAGGTGACACTCAAGTTATACAATAATAAAGCAATAAGTTTCTTATAAATACAGAATGTTCTTGATTAATTACTATTTATTTATTTAATATCCAGTAAAGTCTATCGAATGAAGTTTCATAGATCCACTTAAAAATTTTGTTTTAAAGGAAATTCATATAATAGAAATGTTTAAAGGATTTCAAAAAGAAAAAAAGACAATAAGTTACGAAAAGTATAAAATTTACTGGATAATTTACCATTTATTTCATATTCGGTATCTCTTGTGTCATGAAGTTTCATAGAGCCACTTAAAAAATTGCTTTAATAGAAATTTTTAAATAATTGTAAAATGAATGAATAAAGAAAATGACACTTGAGTAACAGAATAATAAATAACAAGAAGTATAGAATGTACTTGATAAATTAACATTTATTTATTTAATAATCTCCATCTAATGAAGAATTGTTTGAACATTGTTTAGAACAATGAAAATTAGAGTCTCTATCTAATGAAATTTCAACGATCTACTTAAAAATTTCTCTTTGAAGAAAATTCGTTTTAATAGAATTGTTTAAATAAGAGTAAAAAGAAAGAAAGAAAAGAAGATGAGGCTCAATAAGAATGTACTTAAATTGCAAGAAATAAGAATGTACTTGATAATTTACTGTTTATCTATTTAATATTCAGTAGAATCACTATCTAATAAAATTTCATAGATCCAATTAAAAGCTTTGTTGTAAAGAACACTTGTTAAATAGAAATTTTTAAACAATTGTAATGAAAGAATGAAGTGAAGGTGATATTCAGTTAACACAATAATAAATTAAAAGAAGTATAGAATGTGCTTGATAAGTTACCATTTATTAAATGTTCAGTAGAGTCTCGATTTAATGAAGGTTCATCGATACACTTAAAAGCTTTATTATAAAGAAAATTTATTTAGTTGAAATGTGTGAATATTACCATAGAAAAAGTAGACAAATGTTGCTCTAATTAATGCAGTGTTGAAGTTATGAGTTTTCAAGAGGTACTTCTTATACTTGATTCGTTAAATTTTTTTATTTCGTAACCCTGTGCACTCGGAAAAGTAATATGATTTATAGTTATTAGCTTAACCCAGATAAGCCTGAAACTAAAATTTTCTGAAAATTTTGAAAAAAGTTAAACTAACTGTTAAAATAACTGTCTTTTTATTTTTTCTAATAAAGCTGACACGTTTCTTACTGCAAATCATAAGACTAAATAATCTTAGATAAAGAGGGTATTCTGATATTTTTTTTTATTTCTACTGTCCTAAATATAGGACAGTAGGCTTATCTGGGTTAATAGAAGGACTTGTTTATTACTCAAGAAAATAAATATATACTTCTGTTTATAGTTGAATTTTACAAAAAAAAAAAAAAATGATAATTCACAGTTTCTTACCGCTATGTGAGTATTTTTAGAATAAAAATTAAACAAATAAATAAAAGGTGAAAATGATGCGTCATCTTGAATGGTGGCTGAAAAGAGACAACCGAGTGAGGAAAGTTGATGCTCATAAAAAAAATTCGTATAAATTTCTAAAATGTTCTTAAATTATTATATTATTGTTAAGAAATTTAAAGTTACGATTTTACAATATTTTTTAGTTCGAATTATGCTGTACATGATTACATTAATTTATCAGACATTAAAGCTGTGTTGTTTTAATTCTGTTATAGTCTGATCATTGTACTTGAACCTTCTTAACACATTAAAGGCGGAGGATCTTGACGAAAGTATGCGAGGTAACGTGGATCAAATCGTAGTGCTACGATTCCAGCCTTTAATGTGTTAATAGAGACCGGGCCCATATCATCATAGATCCATTTAAACATAAATGTGCAACTCATCTACTTAACAACTACCTTCTAAATTTTGAGTTATTGTAACGTTCCCTTTTTTTCATTCATCTTGTAAACTACATAAATATGAATAAAATTAAAATTATTCATTAGCTTTCAACAATGGGAGAAAATCGTGCATTTAAATATGGTACTAAATAATATAAATGGCATGAATTTCTAAGTAACAGTGTAATTTTTTGCTAAAAATAAGTCATTTTTTTTTTCAAAAAATTTCAAAATTCAGGAAGAAATTACACGATTATTAAATTGGTGTAATTTAAATAACTTTTATGTTTTGAAATGATATTAAAACTATTTTTGGGCATTAATATTTTCGGAAATTGTCTTAAATATCAAAAATTTGATTCTTTTTTTAATTATTTAAGATTCTAATTAAAATTTCAAAAAAATTCACCGTGATTCTCTTTTACACTTTTTTAACCACTTGACATGCGAATTTACTTAACTTCCTTATTAAAAATTCAATAATTCGATGCGCGTCTCAGACACGCCATTGTATGCTATGTGGCTAAGAATATCTGTGCCAAATTTCACAGCTACATATCAAAGAATCGCGCCAAGAAGCGCCAAGACCCATAAACGCACATTATATAAATTTCTTTGAACTCTTCTTTATTATTAGTAGATATATTTGTTTGAAAGAAATAAATATCGAATATTAGATGAATTCAAGAAACATGATAATTTTGCATCATATTTCCTGATATAAAATTTTTTCATAAGCTAGCTTTTAATGAGATAATATTTTTAGACAACATTCATTACCACCCATTTTCTTCTAACAAAATATGTCTACATTAAAACTGTGAAATTGCGTGTTGGAAATAATTAGACATCTTTTCAGAAAGCAACATTACATGATTCGCCAAATAAGTCCACTTCATTTAGGTCAGGAGTAGTAATTACGTTTTAAACCTCACTTCTAGAATCATTTCCCATGGAACTGAAAACGATGTTTACTTTATTCGCACCCTACATATAGAACATGATCAACCGTGAAAATAAGCGCTGCACCCAAATTAACTTAAGTAATGAAATAAAGAACCAACCCTCAAGTGGTATAACTTGTATCCCATATATTCATGGTGTTCGGTCTGATTCTTTAAGACAGATATCATTAATATATTCCATCATCTGAAGGAGGGAAAAAAGTACCAAAATTCTGAACACTTCCTTATATCACCATAAAATTCCGAGAAGCATTCTAATGTCATTAATCCTTTGCGACAGGAACATGCTCGAAATTCGAAACGGACCATCTCGTGTAACAGGAGCTTATACATCATATTAACACTTTCCTGTCATGACAGCTATTTATTAGTGACAGCCTAGGGTTGTGCCTCATTTGAATGTCGTTTGGTATGTTTGTGTTGGCAGGAACAACAACGTGGGTGTTCTCGCAGAAAGTCGAGATTGTTGGTGATTTGCATCTTTCTTGAAGTGTATTAAGTGTCTGGGGAGTCGACGACAAGAGTTTTGTCCAGATGATGTGTTGACGTTAGGAAAAATTAAACTATATCAGGATGAACACTTTTGGAGTAAGAAAAGCAACGTTGTATGATGGTTTGAGCTTTGATTTTGAATAGAAGTGTGGAAGTTAATCGATCATATTTTGCTCTGGGATTCTAATTGTGTTATAATAAATTTTGAAGGCAGGATGTTAAATTAGTTTTCCAGTAGCTTCTTCGACACTACGTCACAGTAATAAAGACCATGTCTTGATGTGTATGTAAATAAAGTAAAAAATAAATGTAAATAAAAATAAATGTAATTCGAATGTAAATAAAGCAAGCTTAGGTTAAGAAAATGCTGATATGCTACGTGCTTGGCACATAACCTTGAAAGAATAACTCTTAAGAAATCTGTAATAAATGTCTATAAAAGAATCTAATAACTCATAAATATAATATAACATATTAAATCATAATCTATAAGTTTATATATGTAGGATGAGGTTATAGTCCAATAACAGCACTGTTTTGCAATAGATGTTTTAATAGAAGAACGACACAGGACAGGTACACACACATTTAGGTTAAACGATTAAAAGAAGAATAGTGGTAAACAGAGATAGTTGAACAGCATCATATTGTCAGCCTCTCTCAGCAGCACTTCAACTGAACGTCAATCGCCAAGCTTGTCTGAGCTTCAGGTAACTGGGTTTTAACAGTGCGTCCGCGCTCGTACTAAGGCAGCGCCATGTGTGTAATAGCCGGGAAAGGCACGTCATGCAACATATATATAATATAAATAATTCATAAGTGTAAGTATGACTGCCTATAATCATAAGCATGAATATAATTGCTGAATTTTAATAACAATCCATAAAAATAAACATAATCGATAAGTGTCTATACAAATTTATAAGTATTATCTATAAGTATAAAGGTTTATAATAATTCATAAGCATTAGCGTTATAATAATTTATGTGTAATCTATATTAGTGTCTATAATTATTCATAAGTAAATCTATACACGCAAACAATGGGATTAGTTTCCCCGAAATTATATTGCATACTGTCAAATAAATGTGTCATTCCTAAGAACGCCTTACTTGACACTTGCTTACAAAAGTTACGAAATTTTAACCTATGGCTGGAATTTAACATTTATACTCAATTTTTGGCGATTTGTTTCTTGATTAATTCGTGGCTTGTTGTTAATACTATACGAAAATTGAGTTTGTAGTTTAGAAATGCTTTCCTTGTCCGATTGAAAAAACAATACACAAAACTCGATTTTTAGTAAAAAAATCTCACACCAAATTTGATACATTTAAGTCATTGGGTCACATTCGCATATGTCTGAAAATACAAACCGACGAGGTCAACCCTTTTTGGATTTGACTTAAAATTCGAAAGATGTCTAGACAAAAGATGAATTTCCGTAATATATTTTTGCTTAAAATTTGATAGTAATCTAAAACATTGTTAAATCAGTTATAGTTCGAAGCGTTTTTGAGTTATCTTTGTTACAGAGAAACAGACGAATATTTTCTAAAAATGTATTTATCTCAGGAAGATCTAAAGCGTGGCAATTCGTCGAAATCTGGAGTTCGAATCTTTTTGCTGATTGCTACAAATTTCTCTACACTACTTAAACTAGAGAGTAAAAAAGAGTCTTAAGGGGAAAGGAACTTAAAAAAAATATCTACAGAATCAGGATGAGATCGAATACAGATTAAAACACATTTGGAAGTAGACTTAACTTAAACCTTGTTAGAATTATATGAAATATAATTTTGCTTAAAGAATGCTTAAATACAATTTCCTTTATAGCAACGAAAAAAATCATGCAAGTTGTGCCTTTTAACCTTCATATGTACCAAATAAAACTCTCAACGCTAAAAAAAAAAAAAAAAAGGATACGCAATATTCCTGGAAAAAGGCCTAGAAAAGAAAATGGCACAGCCTTGATGGTGAGATCGAGAAAGCAAGTTATTTCCCATCAAATTTGCTATGCATCACTCCAAACCAACATGGCAGAAGAAATTTTTAGATGAATTTTTTTCCCCCAACACGGCCTCGTGGAGAGCTTCCAACAAATGAAATCAACAAGCGCGCACGAAAAACATAAAATATATGCTTGGGCATGCGATTTTTTTTTCTGCCTATTTCTTATTCTTATTTTATTAACCTCGACTTTAATCTTTTCAAGATGTACCTATAAAGAAGAGACACCTGTCAAGTCAAGGCACGAGATGGATTTTTGCATTTTTCGTTTTCCGGCGAGATGATGACAGCCGTGTTAGGCTGGCAGACGTATTATCAGAAATCAGAGCTCAAACTACTTACTCTATTTCGGAAAAAGTTGGAATGTGTTTTCATGGGGGAAAGGGAGTTTGGGAGGGCCAATATTAGATTCCTCCTCCTAAAAGAATTTTAGAAAAAGGAAGAAAAAAAAAAGAAAAAAAATTTTTTTTTTTTTTTTTTTTTTTTTTTTGGAGTTCAGTTATTTATTCTTTTGTCATCAAAAACGTTAGCCGGATCGCTTTCGATAAAAGCCGCCGTAAGTTGATCTGGGAAAATAAATAAAAATATGATTGGATTTTTCTCAGGGGTTGACAACCACTTGTTGCCTGACGTCAGAAGCTTATGGGGTAAGTGGAAACATAAATAGTTTTTCTTTGAAGAATTTGAAAGACGTTAGAGGGATCAACAGAGACTTATGGGTGAAAGATAGCGAATTTGCGTGCTTTTGAATATTTCCAGTGTAGGCAAGTTAAAATAAAATATTTGCATTTCTGATATATTCATCTGATATAAAAGCGTATTATTATTTTAATAGGATAAAGCAAACATAATTTAATAGTTCGGTATGTAGGTTTCTTTATTCTTAAACAGTTTGAATAATATTTTGTGTTAGTTTACAGAATTTTAGTCGCTTTTGTCGACAGTTTAGTCCAACAAAGGTATTAAATACTTTTTAAATGGTTTTAAAATATTTTCATGTCCATAATTTTGATAAACTGTCAAACTTTAAAACGGTATTATTTTTATTTTCTTGTATTTGTGTTATTGTAATTTTCTTCATTCAGCATTTGAATCTTTTCAATGGAAACTAGTCTTATGACATCACAGCTATTAAAAACGCAAATGTGATATTAATTATATACTTCGTAGTGTTGTAAATTGCGTAGTATTCGCAGCTTTCAATATTTTTTTTATATTCATTTCCGAAATTAGGCTAAAATTGATATTCCTTATCAATTCATTCCAAAATTAAATTTATATTGTTAAAAAGATAGTTTTTAAAATTTGTCAACATTTATTTTTTTGTGAAATTTTGGAATTTATCTCAAAAAATGGTAGAATTTAGCTAATTTTTTAATTTTTCAAATTTTTATTTAATTTATTCCTTGGTGCACATTTTCATCCTCTGTGATATATATGTGAAATTTAGTAGCTGTAGATCAAACGGTCTGGCATATACAGCACGCACGCAAACATCCACATTCCTCTTTGTTGTTTGTAGGGATAGAGGTTTTATCCATAATATTAAATTTATTCGAATTTTCCTTTTTCTTTATTCGTGTACACCGTTAAATAATTGTAAGCATCAAAGCAAATTAAACACGAGATTTTTCTTAAATTTTCAGTCTTGGGACAGGAAAGGATATTTATCCACAAGATTATATATATATATATATATATATATTACTGGTATTACTACAAATTGAAAATAGATCCTATTACTTTTAAAAAGTTAATCTATTTTTAATATAATCTGTAATATAAAACAAAAGAAAATACTTAAGTTTCTTTGATGCAAGATTTTCGTTGAACCAGTGGATAAAAACGACTATAATTCTTCGTACATTTCGTTTCTACAATCAAATGAGTTATTTTCAAGCAAGTAACTGATCTAATTAACTATGAAAATACTATTATGTTGAAGTAAATTGAAGTTATTCCTCCCCCCCCCTTTTTTTTTTCTCAAACATGAAACATTTGTGGGTACCAGTAGATAACTTGTCTTGGGCTCTAAATAACTTGTCTTGGGATATCTGTTTTATGTTTTTAAATCCTCGTAAAGATAACAAATAAACAAAAACTGCTCATTTTTTTTCTCTTTTCCCTCTATGTTATCTGAAAATTCCATTCATAAAAGGTAGCAATTAATTACAGCCAAATATTTTTTTCTTATCTGCAAATTGCATCCTCTTATCATTCTGGAGCAAAACGAACAGCTGAAACAGGCTCGTGCTTTTACATTTCTGTTGAAAGGTACGGTAAGGTCCAGCATGCTGTGTGGCGTCGGTGGGCCCACATAAATGTATCTCAGATACATATAAATAATTGCAACTCACATATTGGAAACTTCAAGATTAAGAACAGAATGTGGAAGATATAATATCCAAGTTCTGGCAAGTTTAGACGCATAAACCTGTCTGCCTCGTATCAGTTTCGCAACTAATTCGAGGTAAACAAAATTAATTTGAGTCGAGCAACGGTTTTTGAAGAGTAATTGCCTTGTTTACACACTATCAAGGTTGAAGAAGATAGCTGAAAATTTATTGCCCTTCGATTAGTTGCTGTAAATATTTAGAGGGTGGAATTACGTGAATGGAAAAATTGGCGCTAGTTTTAATCATTTGGGTTGAGAGCATGATATGTGGTAAAAAAAAGGCTAAGTTCTAATTCTCAGTTCTTCGTAGTGAGTATTCGATAGCAATTTCAGTTGTGTTTATTGCTTTAAATTGTAGTAATTGTATTACTCTATCTTCTTTTTGGATAATGGATGGCGATGCCTGATTAGATAAGTATCCCATAGTGTATTACAATCATTAGTCTTATAGGATGAGATGCCATTTTGTTAGCTTCTGAAAACATAGTCCCCTTTCTTCCATTGTTTAGATCCTCATGATCTTCATTCCACCACAAAATCATATATATATATTCATCTCCAGGGCCGGTTTTATGCCTTTTGCAGTATATGTTCTATGCTATGCACATTATGAGCTTCATGTATTAATAAATGATCAGTTTAATTACCAAAATTAAGCACGTTTTTAACTTAAACAAAAAGGTTAATGATTTATTTAAGGTTTATTATTTATAAAAAAATCTTCAGGAAAATGTGCGTTTTTAAAAATTATTTTCCTAGATATGAGTATCTTGAGGCAAAAAAAATGAAGAATAAAAAAATATATATTGAAAGATGTTTTTAAAATTATTATGTTAACGATTTACTTACAAATAAGTTTTTAATTATTATTGTATATTATAAGGTTCACATTTTATGCAACAATCAGAATAATAATTTATGGATTTTTTTTATTAATATATTTCCGTAGTATAAAGATTTCCAGCTAAGTCCTGCAGTCTTCTCTTCCTTAAAAATTTGAATCATATTATATGATCTAAAGTTAAACCCAATCTTTTTAGATTCTAAAACAGTCTTCGTTTTTAATCTGTATAAAAGAATTTTTACACTGCATTTAAAATTCAGCCAGAAATGATATTTTAAAATGAAACGAAAAATTCGTGGTCTCGAAAAATAATATTTGGAGACTGGAAAGTTTTTGCATTATTTATCAATCTACCCAATAACAATTTGCTTATTTCATTCTGTTATGTTACAAACGCTTGAAAATGGCATTTGAATATTTGAATGAAATGTACACGAACATTTTTGAGATGCGCTTTACGAAGAACCAATATTTTATTGATTTTTTTCACGGAAGATGTGATATCTCAAGATAATTTCAAAAATTTAATATATATGTGCTAAAAAACTTTGAAGATATAATAGACCGCAGATTTTAAGCTAATTTTGTTTGGTCATATATTGCACACACTTTTAGCTCGTAATTTTGAGAAATTTAGACAAAAAAAAATATTGAAGACAAGTTTGAATACTTATAAAAAGTTTGTAATTTTTTTCTTGTGGTTTATTACATTCTGTAAAATTTGATTTTTGTTTTACTTATATATTTTGCAAATATTCCCATTAATACTTTTGCTAAAATTTTATTAACTAATTAGTTTTTCACAAAAACTAATAGTGTTTTATCTATTTCTATTAATGATAGTTTAAGTCTTAATTCAGTTATTTGGTGCCATTCAGTTTTTTTTTTTTTTTTTTTTTTTTTTTTTTGTATATCATTGTTTTAAATTTGTGGAAAAAAACTTTAAAATGTAGATACATATTTACACTTTGAAACAAAAGTTTAAAACAAGAAACATAATTGATAAATATTTAAAAAATCGACTTTTTAAAAAATTTCCTGTTTAAACCATCGTTACTCTTTAATATTTTGTATGGCTCTACTTTACATATTAAAAAATCAGATTATTATCCCTAAAGATAATGAAAAACGTTTTTGCAACATTTGGAAGAATAACATGCTTTTTTCTTAGCATTTATTTATTAAAAGGTTATACAAAGAGAGCAAATTCAGTTTTTTAAACACAATATTCAATTTAATATTATTTTTACTTGTTCATTTTTTATAAATTAGTTTATAAATAGCCAATTATTGGCGACATTTGGCTAATTGTTTGATGACTGTAATTAAATAAATGTTCCCGTCACGCCTCAAAAATGATTCTTTAAATGATCGTGCCTGGAAAAAATATCTAAAAGTATTTCTTGCCACCGTTAACATCGCATAATTTAATGAATTTATTAAAGGATATCGAATGGCACTATTTGTGTTAAGTGGTCTGACGTAGATTTCTTTTCATTTTTTTTTTCTCGAAACACAGTTGTTCAATTAAAATAAAATCTGGTAGCAGAAAATCTGAGCAAATATCCCATCTGGTGACATTTCATGATTCCCTAGAGTGTTGTTTAATAGTTATGTCCGTTTTTTACGATGGCTGTAAATAAGAATAGTTATAGGAACTGCAAAAGTTAACCTGAGCCTTTCTTACTTGGAATGACTTGTAGAAGATAATTGGCTCATGGACTTTCGTAAATTTTAATCGTGTTTCACATTACAGTAAAATTCCATTTATTTTAAATGGCATCAAGTTGCGCTTATAACTGAATTTTGCCAAGTTGTTTTTCGTTTTTATTGTAAAATTAATTAACTCTTAAATAGATGATATAGATCTGCAGCGTGTGTTTAAAACCTCATATTTCTTTACGTAGGCAGCACTTATATGCTGTGTTGTTTTTTGACATTGTTGTTAAACTGTTTTTTAACAACAAACTGTTTTTTAACATTGTTGTTAAACTGTTTTTTAATATTGTTGTTAAACTGTTTTTTAACAACAAACTGTTTTTTAACATTGTTGTTAAACTGTTTTTTAATATTGTTGTTAAACTGTTTTTTAATATTGTTGTTAAACTGTTTTTTAATATTGTTGTTAAACTGTTTTTAAATATTGTTGTTAAACTGTTTTTAAATATTGTTGTTAAACTGTTTTTAAATATTGTTGTTAAACTGTTTAACATTGTTGTTAAACTGTTTTTTAATATTGTTGTTAAACTGTTTTTTAACAACAAACTGTTTTTTAACATTGTTGTTAAGCTGTTTTTAAACATTGCTGTTAAGCTGCTTTTAAACATTGCTGTTAAGCTGCTTTTAAACATTGCTGTTAAGCTGCTTTTAAACATTGCTGTTAAGCTGCTTTTAAACATTGTTGTTAAACTGTTTTTTTTAACATTGTTGTTAAACTGTTTTTTTAACATTGTTGTTAAGCTGTTTTTTTAACATTGTTGTTAAGCTGTTTTTAAACCTTGTTGTTAAGCTGTTTTTTTAACATTGTTGTTAAGCTGTTTTTTTAACATTGTTGTTAAGCTGTTTTCAAACATTGTTGTTAAGCTGTTTTCAAACATTGTTGTTAAGCTGTTTGTTAACATTGCTGTTTTTTAACAGTGTTTTTCAGTATTGTTTTCTAACAGCGCTGTGTGCTATTTTTTAACAGTGTCGTGGAGTGTTGTTTATAAGTGTTATGGACTGTTGTTTTGTAACGATGTTATATATAATGCTATTTAACAATGCCATATATATTGTTGTTGATTTTTAACAGTGTTATATGATGTAGTTATTTAATTTTAATTTTCCCAAACCTGCTTTATCGTTTCAAAACCTAACTAGAATCTTTGAGATTTATTTCTTTAACCGTGACAATTTTCATTATTGGCATGTTAAAGGGCCATCTCATCCTTTGCCGACTATGGATTTCCGAAAAGATGGCGTTGTCCTATATTTTCAAACAGATTGAGAACTAAATTTCCACTATGTAAGAGTGCCATGCAATGGTAATGTAGCAAATGCCGCGTTGTTTTTTATTTAAATGCTAAATATAATTGCCTCATGAACATTGGTGTTTTATAAAGTAATGAGAGTTATCATTTATATATTTTAAACATTATAATATTCTATGCAGTAGATTTGTAGCTCTCAAGGAGTGATTATTCGTAATGATGTGGAAATGTATCAGCATAATTTTTTTTTGGAAATTTTATTTAAAAACTCTAATGATTCTAATTTTTTGTTCCCATTAATTACACCCGTTTTCCGGTTGATTTCAATTTTTTATAAATAAAATATAAAAACGAATTATTCGTTTTTTCACATGAGTTCTATTTTGGATGCTCACGAGATAGCCAAGAAATTTATTTGTTTTTGTTGAAGATGGAAATGCCAAAAAATATTTTGTAGCCTAAAGTATACTTGAATAATAAATTTTAAAAATATATTTATACTTTTCCTTTATTTATTATTAAATTTCAATGGGTGTGTATTTATTGACCGCAAAAAAATAAATATCATCCCTAATTAAACAAGATAGCCGTTTCAAACTTTTTTACAAAATTATTTCTTCTGCTGAATAATGCACCAACCAACTAGTTAAACCAACCTCCATACCAACTAATTAAAAATAAAAATTCAAAACGGATTGAATAAATTTCCAAATCAATAAATTTATTATTAAAATTAGAGATCAGTTTTGGAGAAAATTTAAGTATAAACTAGAAATAGTTTTGGTGCTCGAAACCAGCGTACCTTCTTGTTCTCCTCCTAGAACTATTTGAATTTTTTTAAAAATAGAATAGAGCGCATTCAATTCTATAAAATCCAGGAAAATGTATTTTCAAAAGCCATTCTCACATATCAAAATTTATTTATAAATTTTAGAATTCAAGCTGTGTTTAAGCTATAGAACAAGAAATCACGATTTGGATTGCAGCTCCTAAAGATTTTTTTTTGGTCATCCGTAAAAGAAGTTTAGTTATTTTATTTTGGAAATTATACTTGACGAAAAAAAAAATGGACCAACATTACTTCTTTTCCAAAAGAATTTGCATATCGTACCAAAATTATGTTTAAGTTCACAGGAAATGAAACTTATACTTAGCCTAAAAATTACAAACCTTACTCCACATCATTTTCAGCTCGGAATTCGCATTTTCAAATAGAAAAGCCATTTTCAAGAAAGTTTTCTTTGAAAAGTGTCTCTTATAATTTTAAAAATTACTTTAAAGTTAGTAAGTTGTAAAGAAGAGAGTTTTCGGTGCCGAAAATGACGCAGTAATAAAATGGTTTAATTTTTTAAAAGAGATTTTAAATCCACAACAACTAGAGCCAAAAACGTTGCTTCTGCTATTTTAATCTTTTTGTTGTTGTTGTTTATTTTCACTGTTGTATTGTTAGAAAGAAGAAAAAGAAGGCTTACAAAAGGGCAAGGATGAAAGGCGGATAAAAAACTTTTTTTTCGCTCCTTTCATATAAAGTCAAAACTAAAAAATTCATGAAGTATTTTTAAAGTAGCAGCTCTTGCAGAAGTTTTGGAACTTGGAGGCTTCGGCAGGTTTTGTGGAAAGGTACCAAAGCACTTGTTTTGCTAGGAATGTGTTGTTGGATTATGTAAACAAATTTGAAAAGGGAGCTTCGTAAATCTGTGTTCGATAAAAAAAAAAGTGATTTTATTTCCATTTTTAGTAAAGAAAAATCTTTTTTTAGAAGCAATCAGTTTGTGTTAGGAAAAATAAACAGTTATAAATTGTTTATAAAAGTATTAAAATTCTTAATTTTTGAAATCTAATTAAACGTGCCTTGTTATTATGCTGTAATTAATTCAATAGATAATTTATTAGATGTATTTCAAATGTTACTGACATAAAGAGATATATCAAAAATTTATGAATAGTCTTAGGAATCTATAAAATATGATTAAATATTTATTATTTTTGAAATTTGTGTTGTATAAAATGTTCATACACTACAGAAATTTCATAAATGAATCAATGCATAAGTTATTATTAAAGTGAAAGCGTTAAATAATAAAGAGTTAACAAGGAGAAGTCATATTACTGACTCTCCGACCCTCAAGAAGGCACACGGATAAGTAAATACTAAATAACCGGACCACTGCAACTGCAACTCTTGTAGGCACTATAGCTGAGTCCTAAGGGGTAAAACTCTTCCTTAAGGAAGTACGTCCCGTCATTGTTGGGAGCAGCCAGGCTCCCATTTTTTTGTGTACCTTCCAGGGTGGCGAGATCCAACCACCATACCGGAAGTATCTTATTCTCACTTCTAGGTGCTATGCTCGGGTTGAGTATTTAAGGAGAAGAAAATTGGTATATCTTGCTTAATAGAAAAATTTCTAAATAGTGCTACAATTCAGATAAATTTCATTGTCTATTTCTGCGCACGCGCAATAGGAAATATCTCTCTGTAGTTAATTGATAGAAAATTTGCTGTTCAATACTATATTTTCTTTCCTTCCATTAAAAGAAACTTTAAAAGATAAAAATTGAAAGAAATTTAAAATAAATAAAAATTAATTAGAAATATTTCACTATAGATATTTTTTCTTAAATAATTATGATATTAATATTTGTATATGTTTGTCTACTTTATCATTACCTTACCTTGACTTTTGTTCGTTATGTTCAATTGTAAGTGGGGAAATGTTTAAAAGCAATAATTGGGAAAATAAGAAAAATTATTGAATTTATTTTAAAGCTTATCTTAATGACTACATGGTTATAATTTATTTGTTATTTTTGCTGAAATTAAACCAAAAATCTAATTACTATTTTTATTCCTGATGATTAAGTTATTCAAAAGTAATTGGGAACAACCCAAACCACAAGTTTAATGTCAAAAACATACATTGTACTGCACAATGTAGAATAAGTTACTTCACATGCCAAAACGAAGTCGGGTTAAATATATTTATCAGAATTATAATTATTAAATACCTTTATTTTCAATCATTGGAGAAGTCAGGATGCATATTTATATTAAGTAAATTATCTGCACATTATTATATACCTTTAATTGCAAACATAAGAAAAGTCAGGTTGCATAATTCTACCAATTTAAATAAATAATCAGGATATTAATTTTTGTATATTTTTATTCACAAACATAAGAGAAATAAGATTACATAATTCTATCAATTTAAGTAAATTATCAGCGCTTTAATTATTATATTTTATTAAGTGAAGGCCGATTAAATAAAGGTATATAATCATTAATAACTAACTCTAAGCCAAATTAAGTTTTTTTTTTCAAAATTTATTTGAATTAAACCTGTACAAACTTCACATATCCTTTCATTTTATAAAATCAAAATGTACGCAAAATTAACTAACGGTTTCAAAGTCATTATCATATCATCAATTTCAAAGCCGCTCATCTTTAAATATATTCCGTGTCAAAATATTACATCGGAACTATTAGTTTTGAAATTATTTTGTTTTTATTGAAATTTTCCTTCTTATGTGATGCTCCTGTCGTGCATTTTAAGTTGCTTTCCAATTTAGGATGACGTTTATAAATAAGATCCTTGTATCTCGAAATCTAATTCACCCATCTTCCGACTATAAATGGGTAATAATAAGGAAAAAACTTTAAAAAACTGTTATTAAATTGTCTAACTCGTCAAGATGAAAATTTTTCTTATTCGGACTTTTTTCTCTTTCTGTAATGCATTATTTTTTATGCGCTTCAAACAAGACTTACGAGCTTTTGAGTGAATTTTGCTTTTCTTGCAACTTTTCACTTCGATGAGTTTTTGAGTAAAGCGTGGATATTTTTCAAATTTACTTTCACGCCTTTATTTTTCATCTCTTACTTTTTCTTGGAGAGGAAAAAATATAAAACAAACAAAAAATGGGCATTTTGATTGGCTCTTTAAACCTTTCGTGTTGAGAGCAATTTTGCGAGTCTGCAGTTTTGCATAATTTTTCTTTTTCAGTTGCTATATTATTTTGCTTGCATTTTGAGGTCGTTTAAGTGTTTTGTTTCATCAGGGATTAAATTGTTTTCTTGCCAATGATAAGGTAGGATTATTAATTCTATCCTATGTTATATTTTTTCTTATTTTTCCTTGTACGAAGTATGCGCAAATAATATGGATATAGTGGTGTACATTTGACAGATTGTTTTTTAAATTTCAATTTTTGTATTGGTTATATTTAAAAGTGCCTTATTCTATTGTGAAATTTATCATAACTCTACTTAGTCTAGCATTAATAATTGTACTTTTGTACGACTTTGTGTTGTTGTATTGTACGACTTTGACTTGTACATTAATAATTGTTAGTCAATTTAGCCTAATGGTTAACCAATAGTGACTTTCTAAGCTGTTTAAATATTAATATGAAAGACAGTTTTATGTTGTCGCATATACAATGTAAAGAATGTATAGTCAAAAAGTTCGAACTCGAGATTTTGACCAATATACGTGATTTAGACCTCCCTGCGTTTGAAAAACATGTTTTTGGAAAATGCCTGTCTGTCTGCGACAAAGATATCTCAAAAATGTTTTGAGAAAGACGAATGAAATTTTCTATACTAATCTGCAGGCCTAAAACCAAATCTGCAGATTTCAATCAAATTTTGAGCAAAATTCGTTCAGAAGTCTATCTGTGCGGGTGTTCAAATATAAATTAGTATGATAGCAACAAAACGAGGATAGATAGATGGATAAAATTCAGATTTAACATTTTTAATATAGACACCTATCGGATTTGGAGATAAATACCACAAAGGCTTTATTGATTGCCTGTTAGTTTATACCATCAGAAGAATGCAAATTCAAAAATGGGTGATTCAAGAACTCAATGGCCTAAATATATCAAATTTAGTGTGAAATCTTGTGATTCAACTCTGAGCCACATGTTTGTCTCAATCGGTTGAGAACTAGTCCGAAACCCCTATTCGACTTTCGGATATTTTTGACAACATGCCAGATAAATCATTAAAACATTCTATTAGGAACATTCGATAGATTTAATAAAAATGCTAAATTCACGCTAACAGTTAATATTTCGTTAATATTGCACA
Source organism: Argiope trifasciata (assembly GCA_026543055.1). Classification (NCBI taxonomy): domain Eukaryota; kingdom Metazoa; phylum Arthropoda; class Arachnida; order Araneae; family Araneidae; genus Argiope; species Argiope trifasciata. Next base: position 2,101,989 of record JAPMOQ010015521.1, on the reverse strand, counting down.
CCAGTACTATGGAAGACGTTCAATGAGGGTAACACCTATTGGAGAACACGCTAGGAAGTTTTTGGGCGATCGCTCCAGCTGGTTTTGAAAAATTCAACTTTTATTTCATAAAACAGAAAAATCTGAATTTAATTGTATGAGTCTTCTGCGAATTTCTGCGTTACTCACCTACAAAATTAATATATGTTTAACGTAGAAAACGTAGATTTTTAGATAAAGATATATAGTAGACGTAGATAAAACGTAGAAATTAAATTTTGAACCTCATCTGATAGGAGGTCGACCATTTATGGGTCTGTACATTCGCGTGTATTTGAAGTGATTACTCAAAAACATATCGACTTACTTTTGATAAAAGAAATTCAAATTTTATAAATAAAACTGTAGCTGCATATGAAATTCTAATTTCAGTTTATCAATTACAACAAAAATTAAAATAAAAAAAAGAAAATAACAGTTAATGGAAAAATCATACTCAATATTCTTCTATACATTAAAAGTACTAATTGTCTGAGAATAAAATTGTCTATACTCAAACAACTTATCGAAGTTTGCACTGTTTTCGGAGGATGGATGGAAGGATAGCATGTTTATATTCGAGTATGCCAAAAAGATTTCGTTATTTCCTCTGTTTTTTTATTATTAAGAATATTATTGACAAAGATAAAATTACTAAACGATTGTGAGTTTTTGTAAACTGTGCCACACAACTTGAAATATGTTGCTGAAAAAAATGATACTAAAATGTATATTAAGATATTATTAAAAAAGACAAATTTACCAAATGCTTGTGAATTTTTTCAAAATATGTCAATCAACCAGAAATGTATTATGGGAAAATTTAAATTTTATTAATATTATTAAGCAACTACAAGTTTACTAAAGGTTTTGGACACTATTTGCAAAATGTGCGAAATACACTGAAATGTATAAATGGAAAAAATAGTTAAAATATTTTTGAAAATAAATTTGAATAAAAAAATAATCCAAATGAAAAAAAATATTACTGAAGATATAATTTTTGAATTCTGAGATAAGGTAAAAAACAGTTTTGAACTGCAGTATTTTTCAAAAGTTATTGCGGATAAATTTTAAGTAAATTTCAAATAAATAAATAAATAAAATGGTATCCCGATTTGCAGACACCCACCTTTTGAAGTATATATGACCAAGCTTTTGGTAAATTTAAATCAAACGGTCTATGCTTTGAAGCGCCAACAGAAAAACATTCTTCTCTTTCCGAGACAGAAAAACTTCAGATCTATAGTACTAAATTAATTAATTAACTAACTAAACTATACTAGCCATTATTAAAATTAGATTAAAAATAGTCTAAACAATAGAAAATTGGTGTCATTGAAGATATAACTTTCTAACTTTGAGATGATGTAAAAATCAATTTTATGCTGTAGTATTTTCGAAAATTATTGAAAACCCTAAAAATTCTTCTTAATTTTTAATTAATTAAATTCCAAATTAAAACTTTAAAAAACAATTAAAACTTTCACAAACTTACTAAAATTTTTTTTTGAAACTTCCAAATTAAAACTTTTTAGGTGCACATATCCATTTTCCAAAGAAAATTTGACCAAGTTTTGATAGTTCTAGGTCAAACATTCTGTTGCTTTAGAGTATTAACACAAACACATTCTTTTTTATTACAGACACAAATATTTAGAACCATATTAATTAAAATAAAAATTTATCGAAATGAAAGAATATTGGTATTATTAGAAAGATAATTTGCAAATTTTAAGATGCTGGAAATTTTTTTGTTACAATGTATTCGAAAATTATTGCGAAAAAAAGGCAATCTCGCTTAATTTTTGATTATTTAAATTTCAAATTGAAATATTAACAAATCGTTGCAATATGTACATAGTCTCATTACAAAATATATATAACTAAGATTTGTCAATTTTGGGTCAAATGGTCTTGGTTTTAGTGCGCCAACACATTCTTCATTATAATTTGAAGCAGAAATACTTTAGAATCAATCAATGCTATTTAATATGACTTAAATAAATGACCATATATGCCAACAAAGCCAATAATTTGTAATATATGTAGTCCATTTGAAAACATGTACAGTGAAACTTGGCTACTTCTGACTTCGCTTTTACCGTATTTACAAGATTTGTCAATTTTAAGTCAAATGGTCTCGATTTTAGAGCACCATCACATTCTTCATTATAATTTGAAGCAAGAATACTTTAGAATCAATCGATGCTATTTAATAAGACGTAAGTCAACGGCGATGTATGGACAATATATACCAACAATACCAACAATCTGTGGTTGATGTAGTCCATTTAAAAACATGCACCATGAAACAAAACACCAAAAAAAAAAAAAAAAAAAACACCTACTTCTAGCTTCGCTCTTACAGTATTTTTCAGTAAATGAAAACGCTTTTTTGAAAGACAATATTTAGTTTCTTTCTAACAACGCCGTGCTGGAGAATCTGAACAAACAATCCAAATTTAAAACACCCTAGTGCAAAACCACTTGGGAGTTGTTTAACTCCTCCTCTCTATTCCCTAAGCAGATACGGATCTTTTCTGCCAAACTGTCGCACCAGAAAAATATCCACGTCAAAAAAAAACTCAATACTTCTTAGAAGAAAGTCACTGCGAAAAGTTTTCAAAATTGTTACTTTTCTTTCTGCTCATCGAATAAAGAAAAAAAAAATATCGCAGTATATGAATGGAAACTTTTTCTGTTTCCAGAAATAAGAAGGAATCTTATCCCGCACCATTTTTACGATCATTCCGAGAGTTTTATGAAGAAACCGAAAGCCTTGTTGGGCCACCAGCGTTACCGAAACGAAACTTATTTTCTCGTATTTTATCGAAATAGCTTCTATAAACAATACTCTACCAATTGGACGTCTTTGTGGAGAAAATTTAGAGGTCCCTAACTTGTGCCTATCCGCTTCTGCAAGTTTCCGATTTCAGCTGAGATTTGAGGAAGGGAATGCAATAATGTTTTTGTTCTGGTTGATGTAAAAGTTCACGTTTGGTAAAGAAATGGAAGTTATTATATCTGTGATGTAATGCGTTATGTTTTGAGATAGTAATAGTTTTTTTTTTCAGATTGGGATATATTTTTGTTAGAAAAGTGTCTGTTCATATATGTGATAAGTTTCTGATCTGTTTGAATTTCCATTTGCATTTAAATATAAAAATTATATGTGTAAAGTAGGAAAGGGTAAGACATCTACTTGATGGTTAAATGTATTTTTATCAACGACTTTTATTGGTAAACATGCGAAGTATCTATATGATGACAATAATTTGGGGTTTTTAACAATTTGCTAAATACTTTATTGTGATAGTTTTAAATGTTTGAAGTATAATTGAGTTATTCAATGTATAAGAACTCAATCATGGAACGGTTGGAATTGCATTTTCGACATTTATTACATTTTTTGTGTTTTATTTGAAGAAATCTGCTGCTGAAGCCCATCAGAAATTTTTTGAAACTTATGGTGATGCTGCTCCGTCATATCCCAGTTGTCCGTTTTGGTTTCAACGATTTAAAAGTGGCAATTTCGATGTCAATCACAAATAAAAACCTAGAGGAACAAAAAATAATCGAAGGCAATCATTTGCAAGAATTATTGGACGAAAATGGGGAAAAAATTGTAGAAAATGGTGGGAAACATTTTAATATACACTGAAGTGACAAAAGTCGTGGGATAGCAATATGCAAATATACAGATGGCAGTAGTATCGCAGCGAAAAAGTATAAATGTGCAGTTCGTTTTCCAGAGCTTTCATTTGTGTTCAAGTTATTCATGTGAACAGGATTTTCGTGATTTATGGCGGCACGACGAGAATTAACAGACTTTGAACGTGGAATGTTAGTTGGAGCTAGACGCATAGGTCATTCCATTGCGGATATCGTTAGTGAATTCAACATTCCGAGATCAACAGTATCAAGAGTGTGCCGAGAGTATGAAATTTCAGGCATCACATAGCATCATGGACAGCGCAGTGGGCGACCACCTGCACTTAACGACCGAGACCGCCGACGTCTGTGTAGAATGGTCAATGTTAATAGACACCCTACACTTCGTCAAATAACTGCAGGAATCAATGTGGGACGTACGAGGGACGTGTCCGATAGGACTGTGCGGCGAAATTTGTCTTCTTTGGACTACGACAGCAGAAGACCGACTCGAGTGCCTTTACTGACAGCACGACATCGCCTGCAGCGACTCTCCTGGGCTCGTGAGCATATCGACTGGTCCCTAGAC
>JAPMOQ010015521.1:2020203-2087728 GCA_026543055.1 Argiope trifasciata | reverse complement strand
TATAAAATGTTCGTTGTTGTCTTTCTGTAATAAAGATAACTCAAAAAGGATTGCATCTCAACGAATGAAATTTGGTATAGTGCCTTTACATCAATTTTTTTTTTTGGTTTCAATCAAAAGTTTTAAGCAAAATTTCTTCTGAACAAGGCTACTTGTCCGGTTGTTCGAAGTTAATTTAACTACTTAACTACAAAACGAAGAGCACTAAGTAAAGTTTCCTATATTGGGCTCAGTAAATAGCTATTCATAATCGAAAATTATTTATTTATATAATTGAAACATATATTTTAACATTGAAGTCGCGACGCGAACAACACAGCACTTAAAGGGGTCCAGCTTCCGTGTGCAGCTTATCTTTCTGTGAGCAGCTAGCTTTGCGCATGTTGTGAAAATATTCCCTTGTAAAATTTCCTTAGGAATTATCTCCTGGCTGTTGATCAGCATGTCACAATAGGAAGAGAGATGAATCTTACTACTAAATAGATAAAATTCGATATACAGGTGTAACATCTAGACATTTTTTTGAATTTTGAGCCAAATCCGGTAAGGTTTGACAGTCTGTCGATCTGTACTTTCGAAAGCATGTAAACGCTATAACTAAAAAGCGCCATGATATACATATTTCAAATTTGATATGAGTTTCAACTCTACAGTTGCAGTTTCGTGTCAATTTTTGGTTTCAACCGTTTAGGAAAAACACATCTAAAACACATTTGATTTCCGGTAGCTATTAGTCGTCAAATAACTCGCCAAGGATGATTTGATGAAATTAGCAAGAATACCAAATTCACGCCAAAGGGTAATATTTCCTAACTATTGTACAACAATTCCATGCAAGGTGTTCTATGGTATAATACTTTCATTAGAGGTTATGCGTGAAAGTTTTGTTAGAATCACTTCCGCTGTTTTTGTTGAAGTAATAAAAAAAAAACGATTTAAAAAATCAGATAAGTTTAATTTATTACTCGCATACATAAACTTTCGAACATGATTTACAGTTGTATTTACCATGATCATTGAGAATCTGTTCAATTTTTCTGTTTGTGTCATGTGAATATTGCAATAAACAGTATTCTTTATAGGAATAGGCGTAGGCATATAATGAATGGCGTAGAACTGTAGGAGTATAATAATAAGTATACGTATCAGTATATAATGAATGGCATAGAACTGTAGGATTAATATAATAGGTATAGACGTAGGTATATAAGGAATGGCATAGAGTTGTAGGAGTAGGATAATAAGTATAGGCTTAGGTATATAATGAATGCCATAGAATTATAAGAGTAGGGTGATAGGTTTAGAGGTAGGTCGTATGATAAATTTACTTAAAAATGCTTTATACAAGTAATCGGCTGTTTTCTTTAGTTATTTTTTTTTGTAGAATTTTGTTGGAAAGTCCTATTAAAGCCAGTTTTAAATATATATAGACCAATAGTTCTAAAGAATATTTCTAAAATAAAAAATATTAAGCTTGTAAATGGAATAAATTTGGTAATTTCATTACTTATATTTAAAAAAGCTAATGTATATATTTACTATTTAAATTTGTCGTTCTTGAAATATTCGAAAATGATATTACTCATATATCACTTAAGTCAATCTTTTATCATTATCAATCAATCACACTGAACCAATTTTAATCTATAGGGGCATGGACTGATTATTAAGGAACCCATCGATTCGATTACCAAGCTAACTGACTCCCTCTCAGGTTTCATTACTTAAATCATACTCCCCGAGTCCGAACCCAATCAAGTATATTCTTGGCCAAGACGAGACACACACGTGTCTCTACCTTGTTCCGCTGCATCTACTTTATGAGACAGAAGCCGTAAAATCGGAATTTAAGAGGCCCTTTTCCATGTTACCTTGCCATGGGAGGGAATCCGAGCTGGATGAAGGATAGCGGGCCAGTTACGCGGTAGGCGTTCCAGGCAGCTGGTATGCCGAACACGACGACAGAGACACACTGCGTCGAACACGGAAAGGGTAGAAATCTCGTGGCAGACGATGGTGTCCCCTTCAGGAGGACAAGATAACTGAAAAAAATATGTCCCGGCCGTCATGTTTTATGTATGGGAGAGTTGTGTTCCCTTCCCCTCGACGTTGGTGAGATTGAGTTTGGAATTCTTAATCAGGCATCACGCGTCATTGTGTAGGAGGATATTTAATGATCAAGGTCATAGTTTGTTTTTGGTCAGATTTGTAGTTTTTGTGGATGTTTGTGCTTGTTTTTTCGGAATATAAACCTTTAAGGTAAATTGAGATTATTCAAATAAGAATTGAATTTCTGTTCTGAGGAAATATTTGCATGGGTAAATTTGCAACGGAGTTTTAATTTACGAATTTTGTTTTAACTGAACTCTATCGTATATTTTTGTGGTTGTTTTTGGTCGTATTTTTTGGAATATAAACCTTTTAAAATACTTTGAGTGTATTCGAATAAGGATGGAATTTCTGATTTGGGAAATTATCAGTACGAATAATATTGTACCGATATTTTATCTGTGATTCTTGTTTTAATTGAAATATTTTTATATTTTCGTGGATGTTTTTGCTTATTTTTGGAATATAAACCCTTTAAGATAAGTTAAGATCATTCAAATAAGAATGGAATTTCGGTTCTGAGAAAATATCAACGTTATTATTATTGAATCAATTATTAATCTGCGATTTTTTTTAGCTGAAATCTATCTTATATTTTAAGAATTTTATATGATTTTTTATATGATTTATAGTTTTAATATTATTATATACCAATTGCCTTTACCAATGATTTTATTCGCCGAAATTAATTAATATTAAAAATTTCATTAAAATATATTATGTAACTTGGTCTTAATAACTTTCTGAACGAAATATTAATAAACATATTTATTTTTAGAAGCATTCCTTCGTCTGTTTATTAATTTATGGATTTTCTTTTTTTTTCTGTTTATATTCTCATACATCTGAATTTCTCTCAAGAAAGTGCAGCAAAATAAAATTGGATACCTTTTGAAAATTTTTCACCATTGCTTCATTCTGAAATTGAAAAATAGGTTTTGAAAATTTCAAAATTTTTGGAATAATCACATTTTTTATATTTTGCTTTAATATCTCAATGCAGGAAATAAAATCTCACGATAAAATATTAATTAGTATCAACACTGAAAATAACTTGAATTTGACTTCAACAATGCGATATACGTATACTTAAAATTTATCCAAAACATTAGCAACAAAAACAGAGAACGTTATTAAAAAAAAAGAATAATTTTTTTATAATCATGTGAGAACATGATGTTTCCATTTGGGGTTTTTAAAACCTCAAAATGCTTAGGCAACAAATTGCTGATTTATCGCTTTGGGGGCATCCATTTTACAATCTTAGGGTTGTTAGAAAATAAGGCAGAAGATTGATACATTTAGCGATTTATCACCAACTAAAGTTACAACCTGACTTCCAAGTTATGCATTCTCTGAATTCTTACAAATTGTCTTAATTAATTTAAGTCATTAACCAATTTAAATCTCTTTGAAGCAACCACGATACTGTCAGATTACGCATGCGTCAATATGGGTGTTTTTGATCTCAAAATCGGTCGAGATCCAAAATTTTGTTTATCGGCTAAAAAAACATTAAAATGAAAGTTAAAAAGAATATCATTATTTAGGGATATAGACCGATAGAACAGTCTCATGATTGTTTCATACCGGTTTAAACTGGTTAATGACTTATATTAATGACGACAAATAATTACTTAAAAATAATAACGTTCTTGCATGGCTACTTAAAATTTGCAATCGTGTTTTTAATATTTAGGTCTTGAGGAAGTTATTTTTAAGTGAAATGTTTTTAGAAGTTATAGTGAATAAACTTCAATATTCCACTTAAATTTTAATTAAAATTTCAAAACAATCTTCCGGAGGGCATATTCTTATCATCCAATATATATATATATATATATATATATATATATATAATATAATACTAAATTCAGTTGCTCTTAGTCGAACCGTTTGACTTGTAAAGCGCTATCGGTTGCACACATTCATCTTTAGATAAGAAAACAACAACAACGACACACTTGTTTGATCAATAACAAACATGACGGAAATATCAATTCAGACTTGACCATTAAGTGAGTTCACCCCGTTGTACGTGCCAAACTATTTCAGTTTTGAAATCAATTGAGTTCTTTGCGAGAAGAGAAAGATGAACTAATCACAGTGCAGTTTATAAATGTATCGCAATAAAATAATTTACTTAAATAGATCTTGCATAAAGCTACTGTAAATGCTTTTACAGTGCAATTTAATATAGTGTTTTGGAATCTATATTATAAAGTTCGTTTTCGCATTTATAATCACATAAAATGTCATTTTATATATTCCATAAAATTTTCATATATATTTTTCAAATTATTTATTATGATTGTAAAAAATATATGCTGCATGTAAGACATAATTGGTATGAATCCTCTCCACCCTTTTAGATTTGAAAGACGTTAAGAAATGTTTAAGACATGGCATTTGTAGTGGTAATATGTATATATAAATATATATCATTTTTAAAAGATTTTTTTTGAAATCATTTATATAAATTTAATGACAAAAATTAATGTAATTTTATTCCTAATTAAGTAAAGTTTAAAAAAATCATGAAACTGATTATAAGAGTGTTGTATAATAAAATTTGTTTATAAATATTTTTATTAAATACAGGGTGTCTCACAAGTTGTGTAGCTTCTAATATTTACAGATTCGGATAGAACGTCAATGCGAGTATTTTGATGTATAACAGGTGGGATCCCCGAATATAGCTTTATACTCTAATTAATGTATAAAGAACCTTTAAGAAATAGAAAAAAAACTATACTCACACAAATAAAAGAAAGCGCAAGTGAAAATCAATATTCATTGTGAACTTTCAACACATTTTTGAAATGTCAGCCCTTCCAACAAATGATATGGCGAAGTCTGGAATAGAAATTCAATTCGTTGTTGTTTTCCACTAAACATGTGTTCTAATTTCCTTGATATGGGTTTCCATTGTAGTTTTCGAATCGTCCAATGCTGTGGACAAAGTGAAATAGATACACAGTGTCTTTGAAACGCCACTCTAAAAAAATCGCATAAATTAAGATACGTGAAGTTAGGTGACCCATCCATAATATCTGTTTTCGTAATGGAATCCAGCCCGATCAATCTATGGTAAAAAAGTTCCCCTAAGAAATCGAAGTTTCGTTGAGTGCCTTGAGATCTACCACCATCTTGCAATAACCAATAATTGTTTATCTTTTGTACGTACTTAAGGTCGTCGACGTGCCGTTTATGTTGTGGTGACAATCATCTAAGGGAGCTTCCATGTTGTCCAATCATCGTATGCATCATATTTTGGAATACAAACTATCGGATTCATAATTAACGCTCTTCATGTAATTTTACAATGCCTCTGTGATGATATCTTAATAAGCCAGTAACAGCCGGTAGACATTAATGATGGCTTTTGTCGAATGGCTAAGTTACGAGACTTCGAACCCAAACGTCACAGGTTCGATGCTTGGCAAAATTCAACCTCAACATTGGCAGAATTGGTGACATCGGACGTTGAACCGTCAAACAGCTGTCGTGGCGCCATCTACCCGCAGCAAACGCAATCAAAGTCGATCAGACTCACTTGATGCAGCAACCAAAATCGTCAGACTCGATGCAGCAACAACAACAATCTCTTCCCTCGCCACAACACTTGATACGGTACCGAAACACTCTCTTCGCCCGCCATAACGCTTGACTCTCTAAAAAAATCGTTTGTCTCTACAGACTCACTGGTAGGAGAGTATTGTAGTGATATCTTAATAAGGCAGTAACAACCACTTGGGATGAGCGATCGTTTTTGTTGAATGGGTAAGTTACTGATCTTAAACCCAAATATCGCAGGTTCGATCCTTGGCAGAATTCAACTTCCACATTGGTACAATTCTCGCCAACACTACCGTCACAATTCTATATTCGGGGATCCCACATGTCGTACATCAAAATACTCATCTTGACCTATTCTATCCGAATCTGTAAATATTAGAAGCTGCATACTTTGTGGGATACCATGTAATATTGTTAAAGGAAATTGATAAATTCATTATCTTCAAAATGCTTCAATCGAAGCGTTTTAATTTCGTCAGTATAATTTACAAATTTTTATTTTTTAATTTATAAAATTTTTAAATTTTAATTTTGATACTATTTTAGTCTTCACATTTTATCCATCATTTTTTCATTTACATTCTCACCAAAAATAATTGCAACAGCATTTTAATTTTATATTCTATTAAACTCGATCAGATTAAATAAAACAATTGATAAGATTCTTACAGTTTTTGTGCGTTATTTAAAGAAGATAATTAAGGAAATACGTTGAATATCCATGTCAAGGATTACAATTTTGTCTTGCATAAAAATGAATATTCTCAAATTAAATTAGTATACGAATATAAAGTGACATTTAATACAATTACCATATGAAAAATAGGAAGATTTAATTAAAACAATGCATATTAAAGCCTAAAGATTAATTATTCATTGCAGTAAAAACAAAGATTTTATTTGATAAAAATCTTCTTAATACGCAAAATAACTGAAAATATTAAGCGGTTTCAAATTATTCTAAGCTTAAATAGTAGCTGGCGAATGTATTTATAAATTTCTTTTATTGAAAGACTTAGGAACACATGAATTTCAATTTTTCTCAATAAAACTGCATTAAGCGTTAATAATTAAATGTACATTCAGAATTGGAAAAATCCAAAAGTCATTTCGTTTTATTCTGTAAAAATCACTTTTTATTGCAATGAAATGCATTTTAAAGGAGTGGGATTTAATGTGCTTTTATTTCCTCATATATGTTTATTCTAAATGTATTCTTATTCTAAATTTATTCGTATTGGAATGAAACCCAATATTTAGAGATTTTTACTTGCAGAATCAATTGACAATTTATCTTTAAAAATATTTAATATTGAACGTATTGATACCTTTTCGTGAAGTATATAAATCCGATTTAAATCTGAGATTCATATCGATTAAAAAAACGATTTTTTTTTCGAAGCAGAAGAATTAAATATTCATTTATCCATTAATAACAAATATCGTCTGCTGCTTCCTTTTAAGAACAATTCTTTGGTTGCTTCGAAACAATATCATTTATGGTGATAATGACATGGTTGCATATAAATATATAAAGCTTTAGTTGCAACTGGTGATTATTGACTCAAAGAATTCGATTTTCTCTTTGAATTTTGAATTAGGTTGGAAATTAGCTAGGTGTATGGATGCTTCTGGAAAATGAGATTTGTAATTAGATTTCCCAATTTGCAATGAAAATTTGATTATGATGTGACTGAATGAATTCTAAAGAATTCTTAGTTGTTTTTTATTTATATTTTGAATACGTTTAATTTCGTATAGCAATCGGAATGTGAAGATGATTTTTGAAATTTGTAAAAAGGCAATTTTTTTTAGCTTTGATAGATTAATTAGTTGGTACAGGAGTTACTGTTTTACTTTGAGTTGCAATTTAATCTTTAGGTTTTTCGTTAGGTATTTATAAAAAATTGCAACTGTAGATTTTGTTCAATTTTTAACTTGATATCATATTGAAATGAATTTTGATCGAATTGTATTCTCAGAAATAAGTTGAAACTTTTTAAAAAACCATTTGTTTATTACGAACAAATACAATGCATTTCATACTTTGACTGTTTTGTTCATCGAAGGAAAAGAAATAATTTTTTTTTGAAGAAAAAGAAAATAAAAGTTTTATATAGATAAAAGAAAGGAAATAAAAAATTAAGAACTTAACAACCTTCTTTCTATGAAAACGGATTTTATAAAATAAAAAAAAAAGACACATTTGGGTTGTTATGAATATGCTAAAAACGTGCAAATAAATTTTAAATAACTTATTCTACGTAAAAAACAAAGCGATTAATAATTCTGTATAAATCATGTTTTTTTAAAACTGGATAGTAATTAATGACAAACATTTAAAAATGTGTGAAAATATCAAATTACTTCGCAACAAAAAAATTTCTAAATTCATTAATATTTACTGTACTTGATATATACTAAAAAATATTGAGGTTGTATTCAATAGAACAAAGTTGCATAAAACTGCATTTATAAAATCAAAATCTAATTTTAAATTAGAAAAACCCATTTTTCCCTAATTCTATTAAAATTCCTATTTTTAAAACAAATGAAAGCATGCATTTTAAAACTAAGCGAGCTCTCTATTATTAATTCAATTTATCATTCAATGATTAAATGCGCTTTCATTTCATTATCTGTATTTGGTTTTTAAAATTATTCCTATGGACCTGAATACTTTATTTATTATTAACTTTAATCTGTGATTGGTTTTAAATATCTAACACACTGTTATCCATTTGATAAAATTTTAACATTAGTAATTAAGTATGAATTATTAAATATTCTTTTAAAACAAAATGATGAATTTTTTTTTTATCGAAGTTATTCTTCTCTCGGAACAGACGATTTTTATTGGAAAAGAATAAACTATTCATTTATCCATTAATATTAGATATCGTCTGCTCTACCAATTTAAGTAGCTATTGTCCTGGAAATATAAGGAAATATGGCCACATAAAAAAAGTTATGCAATAAATTATTGATGCGAAGAACAAAAATCGTTCGTTGTATTTTGAAGAAGCAAAATTAAAGTGAAATAGATAGGTAGATTTTAATCAGATCGACAAAGAAACAAATTAAAATTTTGCAGCAATGAAATGGCCCATTTGTTATGTGAAAGAATAATTAATAAACAAATTAGTGATTTAAATGGGGGTAAAAAAGTATTGTTTGAACTTATCGATTGAAGGAAGGAAACAAAAGGAAGTACAAAGTGAAAAAAGCAGTATAATTAAAGCATTTCCTGCAATGCAGTAAATGAAGGCTTTCTGTTTAATTATCTGTCTAATGGCAATAATTGTTGTCAAATAAAGAAGTTTTGTATGTTCTTTAGCTCTGATTGCTTTCATTTTCTTAATCTTGAAGATAATAATGGTTAATTACTTCACGCTAAGTCTTTAATTGAAATAGATCAGTTTTGAAAACATTATAATCGTCAATAAATTCGAATTCAAGATTTTATCGAATCTCCACATTTTACACTTCTATGTGTTCGAAAAACACAGTTCTGGAAAATGTCCGTTTATATGTTTCTGATAAAGATAACTCAAAAACAGCTTTTGTTAGACGGCTGAAATTTAGTATGCTGTCTTTATAATAAATTTGCTGATAACTATTAAATTTTGAATAAAAAGCTTTTCGGGGGAAACCCGCCTTTTTGAATATAAATTAACTTCATAATTACAAAATTAAAAGAAAGAGCTGGGTAGATAAAATTCTAACACTTATAATATTAAATACACATTTTTAACACTTATAATATAGTCGCCTGTCAGATCTTGAGCTGAAACCAAAAATGTGTTGACTGTTGTCCGTCTCTATTTTCAGACAAAAAATTCTATTAAATGTGGTATGTAATTTTGAAACTACAGTTGAATTTTGTGTCAATTTTTTTTCAAGCGGATGAGGAGAATATTTCTAAAATACAAATTCTATTTTCGTACAGTAATAATAGCATGTCAGGGTTAATCGCCAAATAACTCGCCAAGGATGACATAGTAGATTCAGCAAAAATTCTAAATTCACGCCAAAAGAAAATATTTCATAATTATTTTATGCCAATGTCATGTACAAAGTACTCTGGTATGACAGGTTTATAGAGAATATACGAGAATATTTTGGGGAGACCATGCTCTCCTTTTTACTGACCAATATCATCACTTTATAATTATTTTGTGCGTTTTCAAAATTAATTTGTTTTTAATATTTACATAATTATTTATAACATAAAAATATTGTAGATACATTGTTCTTAGTCAGATATATAGATATAATTTTTTTCATAAAATACAATGTTAGTTCTATTTTTGTCCTTTCCTCTATTGCAATCGTTCATTAAATTTTTAGTATTCTACATTTATAAAAAAAAACAGTTTATAGGAAGTTTGAAATTTTCTCGTAATAAAAATTAGTAATAAACTCCACTACTTTTGAATTCCTACTACTAGTTCACACCCTATTTTTATTTGTTTATATATCTTGTTCAAGTTTTTCAATCGTTCATAAAATACTTTTTATTCATCCACTCGAGTTCAAATACATTTTTTAAACTTGTAGTGGATGACACTTGATACCAATAGTTTTTTTTCAAATGTTAATTCATTCATTTAATTTAATTCATTTTAAATAATTTAAATAGTTTCAGTAATGAACATTGAAATTAACAGGCAGTAGCTCAGTCCACAAAATGCGTAGATTTCAGTATTTTTCATGTGAAGGTGAAGAATGCTGAGCTCAATTCTTACGAAAATCAATAATTTTTGGATATTTAATAATTTTTTTGATAATTATTTAATTAAAAATAACTAAAATAATTTTTTTCTTTGTTGATCTAAATAGATATTGAATTTAAAAAAAATCATATTACTTTTTTCTTGTTTTGTTTAAAAAATGAATTACTAGGAATACGTATTAACTTTACAAATAAAAAAGCAAATAACAATTTAAAGATCAAAATAATCTATGTTTCACATCAGATATATTTCTTCCAATTTTTCTAGATTTTATTTCGTGAGAGATATTTTATTATTCTTTTCGAATTCGACATAAAAGAGCTTTTAAATGAATAGTGGATATAAAAGGAAAAAAGGAGATATTGCGCGCGAACAGGCACACGTGTTTTAGAATTTAATCTTGAGAAAACCCGTAAGTTATACGACAACAGTTACAGTTACGTGAACGGAGACAGAAATAAAATAAACCCGGCGATGCAACAGTCCGTAAAAGAAGAAGAAGAAGAAAATAGGAAGTTTTGTATTTTAGTTTCAGAAGAATAAAACCTTGCTGAAAATCCAAGCAAGACATTCTTTAAGATACTCGTCAAATTTAGTCAGGAGTAAAATTTATCTCGTCTTGCTTTTTTCGGTTCGACGAATAAGTTTTTTTTTTTTTATTTATTTCTTTTGGCACTGCCATAAACATCTCCTTTTTTCGTGTATGGAATATCTAACACAATAAGTTGATTCGACAAAACTTGGAAATCGAATTGTTCGAGAACTTTTTTTCGAGCTTTATGCAACAGAAATGAAATTGCCTCAAGATTTTATTAACCTTTAGACTACAAAGGTTTTGTTACGATTGATCTTTTTGAAAAAAAAAACATTATTACATATAGATTTTATAAGAAAGGATTTATGCTTTTGACTTCTAAAATTAAGTATTTTAATGAAAATGTTTTGAGAAATTAAAATATTAAAAATTGTTTATTTATTATACTAAAGATTTTAGTATTTACTAGCAGCATTTGGTGACCAACTAGATTTCCTGAAATATTGGCTTTTTATTTTAAACTTTTTATACGAAACATTATGCATATGATTCCCTCAAAAAATATTTTTAAATATTTAATTGTGCATTTATAAAAGCTTTTGTGCTATTTTAATAGCCTTCACATGTTTAACTTATTATATACTTGAACTGTACAAAAGAAATCAAGTTCTCTATACTGATTGCTTATTCATATTCAGGTATGAGTGTTATTCATTTTGATAAGACAAAAATATCATTGCACTTTATTTTCGAAGAATTTTGCTCTTTTTATAAGTAAGAATTTCGATATACTTCCGATGATCATTTTACCCCCATTATGAAAATGAAAAACCAGTATATGAATCACCGGGATCTTAAACTCAAAGAATTATTATAAAAGTTCCTAAAATTGATGATTTTATTCCTGTTCAATGGCAGGGTATATCAATTTTGTGTACTTCATGTAAATAAAATTCATAGTGCTAGTTATATTTTTTAAAGTTTGAGTATCCTAGTGTGAGTCTCCTATTATTAGACAAATCTCCTTTTGCAGGCATTTGAGAAATAACAGTAAAAAGTTATTTCATAGATCTGTAGTTGAAATCAATGTAAAGTTTCGAAGAAAGGAGAAAATAACCTATAAAAAAGTGATAAAAAAAATTAATACTTCTTTACTTCCAGAAGTTACTATTGACTAGAAACTAAGCAAAATATTCCTATATCTCCTGGAGAATGGTTCTCTTGAAGTATAATGTTAATATTACCAATTGCAAAATAAGTAAACATTGAATATCAGCCATTTTAAAACATTGTACTTTGTAAAATTTTGTGTTCATGTGTGTGTCTAGACTTATATGTGTGTATCAAGCAGAATTTATTACATGTGCATTTACTTTAATCCTCTTTAATGCATCTTTTGTAAAACAAATTAAATATATATAAAACATAATATAAATATTTTATGTTGCATTAACTTGTCGAAGTTCATTTTGAAATCGTTGAGGGAGACGAGAAAAACTTTTTTTTTGTTAATTGGTTGATTCTTAAAGAATTCGATCAAAATTTCATTACTTATAAAAAAATTTTTTCCAATAAATTGTTCTAAAAAATTCCAGATGTCATTTCTTTCTTTTAATTCTATTTTTTGAAACGCATCTTTTAACACGGTATAGACGTTTTTATTGGTATACAAACCATAAGAATATTCTTTAAGAATAATTTAGTAAAAGAGAAACAGAATATTTTTTTGAAAGAATTTTTTTTATATTTTGTTCATTAATTCAGTCAATAACAGCAATGCATATATTGGTAACATTAATAGTGAACGGGAAAGCATACGGATATCAGTCTAAAATGATTCGAAATATTCCATAGTAAAATTCCAAAACTTTTTCTAATGCCATTTACAGAGAAATAAATCCATGTGAAGGAAGAAATATAAATCGTTTGCAACGAGCTATCATAATATGAGTAAATAAAGGAACCACTTGCTGTAATTAAAACAACCTAAAAATACTTTAAAATCGTTTAGAGTAGCTTATTAAATGTGAATTAAAAATTAAGCTGAAAAATTAGTAAAATGATAAAAGTAATTAAATATTTCCGTTACTTATCAAGTGTTCCCCATACTCATTCATTCTTCATTAATATCATGAAATATAAATGCTTCGATATTACAAGTGGAATCAAAAATCATACTATAATCAATCTTAAGGTGATAATATCACTAATAATATGACTAAAATGTAATAAGTTATAATTCTCATATTCTGTAATTGGAGCCTGTGAATGAAAAAGAGAACTTAAGAAACATTACAGATAAAATACTCGCTCATAATATTGCAAAACTGCTAATTGTTACCATTCATAGTAAATTTACATGGAAGTAATAAAATTATAAACAATTTATAATAACTTAAATCGTTTGCAACAATTTTCACTATATGGAAAAATAAATAATTTTTCTTGCCATATTATCAGTTGTGAAATAGATGTAAAAACCTGAATAAATCAATAAATAATGAAATGGATTTAATATTTAATAGTAAAATATCTGATATTCCAAACAACCTTTTCATTCCAAACATTTGTCCGTCATGAAATACGAGTTTCACAAAATTCCAAATGGAATCCGAAACAATAGCTCTCAAATCGGTCAACATAATCAGAGACAGATAATTCTCCATCGCTATAAATACCAACAAGAGAAATAGCGAGCTCTCTCTTTCGAAGATTTATTTTCAACCAAATATTATTTCCCAGATCGAATTAATTGAGTTCCTCGACTTGCAGCTTGAAACCGCTTTGGGCTATCTGCCCATTCCAATTACTCGGAGACGTTCTCTTCGTTTTCTTTTGGATATATCATCAATATCTGTTTGAATCACACATCCCGCTGACTTTGGTTTGTCTTGCGAGCAAGAGGTAATGATAAAGAGTTCATTTAGATGACGGTTTGTTTAAGATTTGGAAAAGAATAAACGGGAAATGGTGTCTTGTGGAAATAATATATGATAGGATAGGAGTGCGAAAATTAGATTTGGAAGAAATTATGAGAAATGTGAAAAAATATATCCTTTTTGGAATCAATATCTTTATTTATGTGAAGTGGTTTTGTAAGAATTGTTTACTGGCATTTTGTAATACTGAAATGCAGTTAAAACTTAGTATATGGAGTTTGGAGTTTTGGGATTTTATTGCCACAAGAGCCATGATGTTGACTATGCTGTGCCAAACTGTATTTGTTTTAGGATTAAAATATATAATTTTAGCTTTAAAATGCTATGTAAAAACATTTTAAAAACATGAAGAAAATTTAAATATGGAGATGAAACCTATTGATTTCAAAAAAGCAAAAAGATTAGCATGTGGTGTTTTATCAAGCAAATCAGAAAAATTGCAGTTGTTAAAATGGTGTAAGCGTTGATTACTAAAGTTTGGACACTCAGTGAGAATAGGGTAAACAGTCATGATGCAATTATATTGAGTGCAAATTGGTGTCTCTTCTCCAAAAAGTAGATGTTGATGGGTGAATTTAGTATGACCAATGCGCTAACGGGTTAAGATTGTGTCCGCTTTTCTATTTGGAAGACATGGCCAAGGTTCAACGCGAAGTTTAACGCTATGAAGTTTGTTTTCTATTAATAGATCCTACTATATCTGCCATTTTGAGGGAGAGAGCAAAGTTAGTTTATAGAACTCAAATAATTTGATGGAAAAATTTATCCAAAAAATACAGAATAAATGCTACAAATTTTCATGATTTTCTTACTGTTTTTTTATAAATAAGACTTAAAAGATTAAATCTATCAATAAAATTTATTTTTAAAATGAATATACAAATCCGTGTGCTATTTGCTCATATGTAACATTGATAAAACCTCACTAAGAATATTAATCATGTAATGTGCTATGTTTATTAGAAACTGTTGTGCACACATGAACTTGAAAAGATGTACAAACAGACTTTCTTTTACAGATTTCGTTCAAAATTTGTTAAATGTCTACAGTTTTTAAGCGAACATCTAATACCAAATTTCATTTTTCTGATATACGGGCATGAATAGTTTAAATAGCAATAACACGAATGAATTATTTAGTAACTAATTCACCCTATATATTTTTTAATTCCTACTATTAATTCACACTCTCCCTATATTAATTTATGTATCTTTTTTACTATTACTATTTTATGTATCATTTCTTACAATTAGTTCACTCTCTCCTTATAGATATATTTATATATATCATCTTCAAATTTTCCATCGTTAATAAAATGCTTTTTATTCATCCACTCAAGTTCAAATGCATTTCTTTAAACTTGTAGTGGGGGACATTTGATGTTAATACAGTTTTTGTAATTATTAATTAATTCATTAAATTTATTGATTTTTAATACTTTAAATGGAGTTTAAGCCATTTGTAATGAAAAATGAAACCAAAAGAGAAATAGCTCAATCTGTAAAATGCAAGGATTTCACTATTTTTCACGTGAAATTGAAGAAAGTGTTCAGTTCTTGCAAAAAATCAATAATTTTTTGACATTTTATATTTTTTTAAAAAATCATTTGATAAAAATTAAAAAAATTAACTAAAATTTTCTAAATTTTCAACTAAATTAAAAAATTTCTTTGTTGACCTAAGTAGGTATTGTATTAAAATTTTTTATATTACTTGTTTTAATCAAACATATTTATAAACAGTTTATAAAGACTATGTCTTTAAATTTCGCTTTATTTTTATAAAGTAAAAAAAAAAAATGTTCTTAAAAAGCATATTTATCAGCTGTAAAATAAAAAATTTTACTGACATTTTGGAATGCTGAAATGCAGTTAAAACTTAGTATATAGAATTCGAAGAATTTGATCAAAAAATGTATCCATGAAATACAGAATAAATGCTGTATAACATTTTATAAAGACTATGTCTTTAAATTTCGCTCCAGTAATAAAGTGAAAAAAAAAGTTCTTAAAAAGCATATTTATCAGCTGTAAAATAAAATTTAAAAAATAATTTACTGCATTTCTTAGACTTGGTTATTCAGATTTATGTAAAATTTTTATGACAGCTTATAACTCCAAATATTATTTATTTCCCAGATAGATGCGTCTTTTATAAAGTAATAAAAAGAAAATGAAACTTTTGAATACATCTACAATTCTCAATTCTTTCAATTTTTAACCGGGTTCGATAACAAAATTCGTTCATTCATAAGCAATCTTTTATTTATTATATCGAGATTGCATTGCTGGAAAAAAATTGAAAAGCGATACGAAAAAGAATTGTTACTAGAACAAACTAGGGGAATTCAGAAAGAATTCAAGAATGAAAGCTTAAGAAGGTACACTATTTCATTCTTTTGGAAATTAAAAAGATCTACCTGGTCGTATGCTAGTTGAAAATGGTGAATTGAGTAAATAATGATTATTTGACTGTTGTTTTTGCCTTACAAATTTACTGAAATGTCGTACAAAATTGCATCATAATAAGTTAAGTAGCTAACTGAAATTGCTATTAATCTGTATTTTTTTAAAGATTTTCAGATGTAATATACTTTTTAAAAAAATTGAAGGCGGACCTTAATTCAGAATTCACTGAAGATTCGTACTTTCTTTTTCTTTTATTTCTTTCTATTCTTGGAACCGTCCATTAAACTTGCATCGGTATATTAAACGACTCAAAATACCACAAAATGTATTCGAAAATCAATATTTTTTAGCTTAAAGAATGAAACCCAATGCAATTTCTGAAAGCATTCTATTCCAATTATACTCAATTCTTTGTCCAAAACTATGTCACAAAGTTTTAAAACCGCTCAAATAAAAATACATAAAAACAAAATATCTCGCGTGTCAAGAGCGAACTTTCCCTAAACGCATAAAAAAACAAACATAATAAATAAAAAGAGCTCTTGTTCTGCTTAAAATTCTTCATCTCAGTTCGGCTACGAAATAACGCCTCTTTTGAATCGAGTCGATCTACTTTTCCACTTTTCGAATAATAATCTTCTTTGAAGTCTGTAAGTGGCAGCACTAAAGGCGGCGAAACAAATCTGGAAGATAAAACTCAGCAAGCATGTTTATGGACTCTTCGAAAAATTGTCGCTTGATTTGTGCTCGCCAGAGAAAGTAGATTCCTTTAAGATGATAACTCATACTTCCATCTTCCCCTTTCTGCGAAAAAAGCTCAATATTTTTCCTCTTTCCCAAGTCACATGGCCTGTCTTGTCTATTTTGTTTTTTGTGAAAACGTCGGTTGGTCCTTTTTGTTGCAATGTTTTCGCGTCGCCATAAATCACTACGTACTCCAATCATATTTATGACATTGATAAACGAGCTTCAGAATCCATTGAGTTTTTATTTTCTGTTCTTTTTCTTTTTTTTTTATTTCTTTGGTAAGCTGTATGCTGCAGTCTATATATGTAACCGATCGCTCGAGCGGAATGATATCTGACTTTTTATCCGAAGGCAAGCAATGGTGTTGATGTAGTGTGAGAATGGTTGGATGATATGTATGGATTGCTTCATTAAACAGTAATTGAGTTAGTCTTTAAACGGATGCTTTTGCTTGTTACAACAATGTGTTTAAAATTGAGATAAATAATTTCATAGGCAATTGATATTAGTCAATAATAATATTCGTGGTTCAAATAAATTTAATGAAAAAGTAGTATAAGTTTTTAAAAATTTAATTCCTACTTAGGTCAACAAATATATTTTTTATTTTAGTTACTTTTTATTTAATAATTATCAAAAAAATTATTGATTTTCGCAAGAATTGAAATCGTATTCTTCATTTACAAGTGAAAAATATTTAAATCATTGTATATTACCGACTGAACTACTGCCTATTGATTTAAATTTGCATTACAACCTTCTAAAAGTCTAAAGTATTAAAAATTAATTAAATTTAACTTATGAATTAATTTTTGAACAAAAAAACTGTATTAACATCAAGTGTTATTCCCTGCAAGTTTTAAAAAATGTATTTGAATTAGAGTGGATCGTTAATAAAAAGTATTTTATTAACGATTGAAAGTTTGAACAAGATATATTAATGAATATCTATAGGGAGAGTGTGAACTAATTGTAGGAATTGAATAAATGTTGTTATAAAATTAATTCAAGACGAATTTAGATGCACTTTGTTAAGAAAATGTTAGCAATCCTGATGTGTTTTTTAAAATAAGGTTACTTGTTTCAACCTAATTTTGTATTTAAGCGGATGCTTTAGTTTATTACAACGATGTATTTAACCTTATAATAAGTGCCGCAAAACAAATAACCTCATAAAAAAACCCAATGGTGTTATAGGAGGCTAATTCTGAAATTTTCGAAATGTGGCCGCCAGACCATTATTTCTAAAATATTGTTCAACAATGAAAACATACTATTCTATGTATAACATTTCATTCTTACTAATCCTAAATTATCAGCTATTAGAATAGTTTATTTTTTAAAATTTAAGTTTTGAAAAATTAGGCAAAGTTTTGATGTCTTTGTTTTACCAAAACTTTCAAAATTATTATACCACAAAATATTTTCACATCTCTGTAAAATTTTAAAAAATTATCATTTGAATGATATTTGCTGGCATGTATTTAAAATTTATTTTCAAAATATTTTATGTAAATTTTATACAATAACATATTACGTTGATGTAAAAATAAATGAAACAGAAATCGTTTTCTTTGCTGTAACAAATACTTCACCTTCGATTTTTTTTTCTTATATTTTGAATGGAAATATAAAGATGGGCTCATTTTTCTCATTCAATTAGTATTTCCATTTAATACATGCTTTTTATTACATTTCTTAACATTTTATTGTTTTGAAATTCTGTTTTTTTTTTCAAAAAAATTTCGAATTTGCCAAAAATTTTAATTTTAGCTGAAGGAATTAAAGAAAATAGTTTGTCTCTCATGACTCATGATGAACAGAGCCGTGCAAAGTTTCTTAAATAATACATCCATATCAAAATTTGAAATTAAAAAATTATTGGGGAAGTTATTTAGGCCGAATTATAACATAATTTACATACAATATTTAATTAAAGCTTTCACTAAACATTAATTGTGTTAATTCACTAAAATTATTCTGTACTGTCCACTTTTGGTAGCCTTACCCCAAAGGTGGCCGTTATAGAATATTTTTTTATTTATAAGAATTGCAACATTTTATCTCAGGGTGTCAACTACGTTTAACATTTTATCTCAGTAACTAAATATGCAAAAGGCTTAAGACTGCACCGTTTTAATCATATCATTTATGAAACTTAGTAAGGAAAATTCATGCATGGTTTCTAGAAAAAGAACTTAATATTTCAGAAAAAGTTCATCAATAGGAAATAACTTCCTGATATATTTGTGTTTAAAGATCTCTCAACTATCTTCCAACGTTCACCGAACTGCTGTGCAAGGCAAACATTTAATATATCTTTCGTCACTAATGATGGTTTAATCAATCATTGTGATTAATTTATTACATCATAATCATCGTTAATCCTCTTTGATAGCAGAGTATCATGTGAACTGAGTAAGGCTTAACAATGGAGAGCATTTCGTCAGCGTCTGGATCATTTTGCTATTAGAAGGCTGTCACTTGGAAAATTTCTCTGAATTCGTAATTAAATATTTATTAGAAACTATAAAAATGTACTGAAATATTATGGGATTATCCATATTTTATTAATTAATTTATTGTATTATCATGTAAAAAAAACTATCGCGATAGGTTTCACAGATACTTTTTTACTTTCTCTCTAATAAAGTAATTATTCTCATTGAACATCTTCGACATAAAATTGTAAACATCTGAGAAGTTTATATTCAAAGTGAATGTTCACAATTTTGTTTTCGATATTAAACACATGCATTTAGAGCTTCATAAAAAAATAAATAGATTCTGACTTTTCTGCATTTTTGACAAATTTTTTGAGTCATTGAATACAAAAGAGTAATACAGAACCAAACATTTAATAATTAAATACAACATTTTATTTGTTTAAATCGTTTGAATTTTTGAATTTATCATGTGTACATAACATAGAACAGCATAATATAGAATACAATAATAATATAGGGCAGCAAAAATTTGATATTCTGTTTCATACCGATCTACACTTTAGTTGGTAAATCCGGATTCTAAATTTCATCTGTCCATGTCTGTATGTTTGTTAGCCATCGCATTCGCCAGTATTCCTACAGACATATTTTTCTGTGAATGAATATCCTTCAAAATTTGATAAAAATCTGCAAATACGGTTTTAAGAATTACATGATAAATTACATTCGTCAAACTCAAAGCTTTTTTGTTTATTTTCTTTGCTGATATACTAACAGATATACTA
The DNA here is from genome assembly GCA_026543055.1 of Argiope trifasciata. Taxonomy (NCBI): domain Eukaryota; kingdom Metazoa; phylum Arthropoda; class Arachnida; order Araneae; family Araneidae; genus Argiope; species Argiope trifasciata. The sequence continues at coordinate 2,067,442 of JAPMOQ010015521.1, read as the reverse complement.
GAATTGCGTTTTTCGGATTCAGATAGGTTTGAAATTTTGAAATTCCTCAAGATCTCGAGTTCTTTTTTTTTTTTTTTACTAGAAAAAAAAATCCGTTGTTTTTGAAAATATACGTTATTAGTATTTTGATGTATTGTAATATTTACTTTTTTTGGATAAAAAATATTTTTCTGTGTTACATTTTTTTTTGTAAATATGAGCAGGAAAGCGGCAACTCAAAGCCATATCAAAGATAAAGTTGCTTAGATCCTTTCATTGAAATGACAGATTTGCATCAAATTGCATTTTATGGTGGTTTTTGGTTCAAATATAACAACATACAAAGTTCAAATAAATTTATGTATATAATGAAAATGCAAGCATAGGTTCTGTGATCTTTATATTTAATGTTGCCATGATAGAGGAACAAACTATGCATACTTTATAATTAATGCTGCCGCAGTTGAGGAACAAACTTTATATACTTTAATGTTGTCATAATAAAGGAACACGTTTTATATACCATAGTTATATGTGTTACAAATTGTGTTCAAATCTTGTGTATATATATCCAACAGAAAGTATCAAATTTCGTATGTTTATCATATTTACAAAAATGCCTTTAATATTCGTGTTGCCATTCACGTGTAAGAAAGATATTATAATTATTCTGTTTATTTACCATGTATTCGTTGCATTTATTTGAATATAATTTCTTAATTTTAACTTTTTAAAATTTAATTAAATTATTAGCATTGAAGAGATTATAAAAAAATTGGCAAAAAAATATGCGTCAATCAAGCTATTAATATTTTATAGATATGGTATCTTTAGATGGATTTTATTTTAAATTATTCTTATTTTTTGGAGTTACCTTTTTTTCAAAAGAGTTATAGTTTTAAGAAAAAGAATTTTAGGGCTTGTCATTTGATAAAATAATTATTTCTTCTGTTATTTTCTTTAATATTTCAAACATAATTCTTCAAAATTTATTCGTTATTTTAACTTATTTCAATTTGGACTTCATTACGCAAACTTGTTTAAACCCATTCCAGAACAAATCCATTTATGTTACAATTTCTTAATTTCTTTTTGACAGAACTGCATGCCATACTTAATCACAAAAAAAAAATGAATAAGTTTGTAAAGAAAATGGATTTTGAAAAGGAATTAATTACATTTCTTTTATTTTATTTTTCTCTAACCCCCTACCCCTTCCCAACCCCAACAAAACTTTTTAATACAAAACGAAAACATATATTCAATTTATTTTAAGGAAATTATTCCTCGTCTATTATATTTCAAAAGGGTGGAGTTCGGTGAACTGTGACTGTGGAATCACAAGTACGAAACCGCTTCTAATTTTTCGGAATGATCAAAACACGAAAAGGGCGGAAAACGCCCGTAATATTCAATGTAAAAGATAATTTCTTCCCTTTTTCGTAATCTTATTAGAAAGACTCAATTATCGGTTGCGTTCGCTATCGTCTGCTTTCTCGCGGTGCAAAAAAATAAATAAAATAAAGGCCCGGATAAAAATTAGAACACTTGGATTTGACTTCCCAATTTATTATTATGTTTTTTTATTTTTATTTTTTTTCTTCATCTTTTTTTTTGGATAAAAATTGAGGAGGAAAATTTCTGCTCTGGTGCTTTATGTGATGTTCTTTTTCTTCCTCAGTTTTCAATTTCTTCTGCTTTTTTTAGAAGGTTCGTTACATTTTGCGTTTGATGAATGCGGCAAGAGCAAACGTAAACTGTTTATTTTGGAATATTAAAAATTTTTTAAAGAACAAAATATATAGGATTAAAAACTTTCTACTGAATTTACTGCTTTCTTTCTACTGAATCATTTGCTTTTCATTTAGGATCTAACGAATAATCTGTCCCTGTATATTTGGAATTTTTGTGCTCAATTATACCTGAGAATTTTTTTTAATCATGTGAGAGTTATTTTGGATTGATGTTTTTGAAGCCTCAAAATGTGTTGGCAACAAATTTGGGATTTATAGCTTATGAGGCATCATTTTTTCGCTTTTAGTGTAATTAAAAAAATAATGCAGAAAGATGTCACATTGGAGATTTATCGCCAAATAAAGTTGCAAGTTGATTTCCAAATTATTCATTCTCTGAATTCTTATGAATTGTTTAATTAATTAGAGTCATTAACCAGTTTAAACCATGTTGATTCAATAATCTCGAGACTATCAGATTCTGCATGCGTCGATATTTAGAAAAATAATGGATTTTTTCATCTCGAAATCGGTTGAACTCCAAAACTATGTTTGCCAACTATAAAAATTAAAAAGGAAAGTTAAAAATTATTATTGTTACATAGAGATAGAGACCGATCGAAAAGTCTCGTTATTGTTTCAAACCGGTTTCAACTAGCTAATGGCAAATGGATTAATACAAATAATGGCTTAACAAATCATGATGTTTTTATATGATAACTTGAAATTTGTGATTGTAGATTTCATTTTTGTAAACTGACTTTATTTAATTTAATTTTAATCAGCATGAATGGTTGAAATTCGTATTTTTAAAAGGTTGTAGATGAATTTATTATGTGAAACTTTCAATATATTTTTGAATTAGATATATTTATGTATATTTATTAAATTAATAAATTATTGCTTGCTCTACATTTGTATTATATGAATGTAGCTTACTTATAATATGCATTTCTTTAAATGAAACAATCTATATAATCCAAAGTGGAACCTGTAAATACTTTATATGAGATGGTAATCCAAATTTCTGAATGTATTTTCTGCATATTTCTCTGCATTAAAAAGTATTCATAAGAATTCCATAATTAAATTCGTATTAATTAAAAAAAATTCTCCTATTGAGAGATTTTTTTTTAATCTTAAGCGTTGCTACTTCTATTAAATGAAAATATTCTAAATACTTTAATTAGAAATTTGATCTCCGAGTGGTGCTTTGTACCATTAAATTAAATTTTGTAATAATTAAATGAACAATAAATGAGCTTTCAATATTTTACAAAAAAATCGATTGCTACAATTATAATTTTCTCGAAACAAGGAGATTTAAAAATCCTTTTGCACAATTGTTGTTTCCATTATAATCAAACATAATGTTGCAGACGATTCTATGATTTTATGTATTTTAATATTTCATTTTTAAATATTGCTATTTACTTTTAAATTATCAATAAAATAAATTTTGATCAAATAAATTTTGAAAAAGTGTTTATTTATTTGCAATTTGTTAATAATTCGAATAATAGTTGTGGATGCTAATTATAATAACTATGAGTTCGTATCCTTTTTTATTGAATACGATTGTTCTTTTATGAAACTGTCACTTAATACTTTTGTTATTAGTATCTTACGATATTTTACTAAATTTATTATATAAAGTAATAAAACCAAAGTTTGATGGAATAATTAATATACATACTATGTTAACATATTGTTAAGCGAAAATTATACGTGAAATATTATCTTGTGTATTGCTAGGTGTTTGTAAATAAAATATCATTTTATTTCTTTATTTGCACAGCAATAGTTTAAAAAAAATTTAAATCTCATCTGTTCTTAATTTCCTGTATTTAGTAGTTATAATTTTCTTTATAAAAATATTTCAAAATATCTAAAAAACACTGTCCATAGAAAAAAACAAGTTAGTTACATTTTATGTTTTGTTTTTCTGATTTACCGAAACACCGTCCATTTTTATATTATCATTTCTTAATTAAAACGTGGTTTTTAAAAATAAATATTATGGAGGAAGAAATTACTAAGCTGAAGACTGCACAGTTTTCTTGACTGCAAATCAGAAATTACTGTCCTTCAATGATATTATGCTCTTAATTTTATTTTTTATTGTTTATTAATTGTTCTTTTTGAATTAATATTGTTCTTTATGAATTAATAGTATATATAATTAATTAATTTCCCTTGATGAATGTTCTACTAGTAAATGTAGATTATTAACATTTGAATTGAATTTTTTTGTGGAAAATCTATAGAAGTTGAACAAATTTTCAGTCAACTTTATATTTTAATTTTTTTCTTCTGTTGAAAATAGTCAACGTGTGAAGGCTTTAAAAATAAATATTTCTATCTTTGTAATTTTTTTTACCTGAATTATATGTGAGGTATTTCTATTTTACTATACCTAAGTGCAGTTTTTCCTAGGGCCAAATTTTTAATGGTTTTTGAAGTTGGAATTACGACAATACGGGGATCTTTTGTATTGGAATTAAAATATTTTTGTGGTTTGCAATGTTAAATTTGTTTACTTGCAATAAATAATTTTCAACTACCTTTTTCTTTAATACAGCATATCTGCTTGTTTATATCTACTATCTACTATATATTTGTATTTTCCTAATTAAAAACGAAAAGATACAAATTAATTAATATTACATGTTTCCTTTATTATACGTGTTAATTTAATTTCATATATTTTTCAAAATTAGAATTATTATAATGGATAAGAAGAGGAATTCATTTAATGTCATACTATTTTTGCTACATTTTATTTAAAATGAGTTATTTCATGTATTTAAAATTTTAAATGTCTTTTTTAGGCATTTCTTATGCGTTACAATTTTGAAATTTTGTAAACTTATATGTTATTTTTGATAATACGCTATTTTAGTATTTAATTATCATTGTGATCACGGCTTAAATTAAATTTTAAGCCGTGATCATAATAATCAGTTTTCCACACGAGTAATTTAACTGATTATTAATTTATTAAACAGTTTATTTCAAAAATCTATAATAATAAATTATAAATTAATTATAAGTGAGAAAATTAAGAGTTAAGCGTGATTAAAATATACCACTTGTTATTTTTGGTTATACTAAAAATGCTCCAGAAAAAAAAATGTTTTTACTCAAATTAATCTAAGGACAAGATTAAAAAAACGAATTCTGTAGGTACTCGAATTTCTTATTAGAATGCTTGGATTATTTTTCTTCCTAAATCTTTGCATTTCTTTCGGGGACAAAAATATTCTAAAGGGGAGGTTTCTGCTCTGATGCTCTAGAAGAATTTTATTTTCCTTTGGATTATTTTTTCTTTTTAATGTTGCGTTTGATGAATACCCTAAGAACGAACATATACTGTTTGTTTTGGAATAGGATATTTTTTGTGAAAAAATTTTATCAACTTTAAAAACTTTCTCGAAAATTTTCATTGAAATGATGCCCGTTTCAGAAAATAAATACGCATTTCTACCTCTTGTTTGCTAAACTTGAAGTTTTTTTCTGTTTGTGTTTCTTCATTTTAGGACGCATTTATTGAAATATTTCAAAAGGGATTTTTATAGATAAGATGATATTAGAATACAGAAATAAAAACGAATAGATTTTTATATAATTTGTAAAAGTAATGTCTGAAGAGGGAAAATATTTTCAAAAAGTTTCTTTCGGTATTTATCTTTAACTCGGTGCTAGCGATTATTTGACCTTATTCCTAATTCTATTGGCCGTGCCAAGCATTACTGACACATGCTATTGGTTATCCAATATGTATTTTAATATACAATGGTTAAAATATTAGAATTAATTTCATGTATTAGCCAAAAAAATTCTAGCACTTTTTATATAATAGTTCATTTCTGTTATGAATGTCTCCTGGTAAGGAAGATCGTTTTAAAGATGGCTGCTTTGGCGAGAAATTTCGCTAATATTTGGCGAAAAGATAGATGATTCTAGAAGCTACAGGAATCTCGATGCTAGTAACATCAGACCTTGAGTGTCGTTTGTTCCAGAAACTTATTGCTTTGTCATGGAAGCTATAAATTCCGGTGGCAAAATTGAATGTCAGCCAATATTGAACTTGCGGGGTGTGACTAACGAGTGGAGAGTAGTTAAGTGTGTTTGAGCTAACCTCCTGCGTAGCTCCATTTTGTACTAATATGGTTGTTTATTACTGATTTGTTGAAAAACGTTGCTTTCATTGTGAATACTGTTCTTGTGTACATTCCAATTTGGTTTTGATATTATGTTTTGGGGTGATTGGCCGACGGAGAGTTCACGTGGACGAATGGGAAGGCGGAATTAAGACTGCGATCAAGATGAAAGTCTATTCCATTCTTTGAAGAAAGGAATAGACTTTTTGGATTGCTGACTAATGTTGTATTTTACCCTCCACCCTGGAGTAGCCGTTCTGACTTACACCCTATTAGTGTCTTGAGGTTTACTTCCTCTCAATTGATGGAGAACTCTTTTCACCATAAACCTTCTACTGTTGCCTGAATATCAAATTTCTTTTCAAAATTAAAAAAAAAAAAAACAAAATCTTCTGATATATATACATATATAATATTATTGTGACATCTCACAAATGTTACAATTCTCCCTTGCCATAATTTAATCATCATGAATTCAATATAATATGTGCCAACACACTTTCCCCACTAATACCCCAATGAAAGATCCTACAATTACTGCCTTAAGAAAGAGTTGGGCAAAAATAAGTAGTTGAGCTGTTGATCAACTTAGCACCGTGATCGACGTGGCCATGTTTGTTTAAGTGTACCTTTGTGTAATTAAATTAAGTCGCTTAGTTTGTGCAAAAGCTTTTCAAACAAAAAGTTTGTTTCCTTTTAAATGCATTGTTTTCCGTTTACAGTTTCGAGCTGAATGAAGGCACTTATTAGATATTGAATAAATGTATTTATTTATATAATCTGATCATTACTAGGAAATTACTTTGTATTGTTTATAAATACTTTTAATAATTTCATTGTCATGACACAATACTATATTTGGACATTTTATAACAAGAACCGTTTCTTTGTTATCTCTTTATCTAAAGTATAACAATTGCCATATAATTAGACAGATACAAGTAGATAATATAATTAATATAGTACAATCAGATAACAGATGTAGGCTATTGGTGAGATTTGCAGCAACAACATGCTAATAAAATCCAATATTAATAATTAATCGCTATTTTCTTGTAGGTGGAGCATGAATTTTTTTTTCTTAGGCATAATAGAATAGCAACCCATCTTATTGTTCGACAACTGATTGTGAAACCCTCCGTGCTTTTGCGCATGAGTGGGGATGATTTTAATTACACAAATTAAGGGTCAGAAATGAGATGAAAGGGGGAGATTATATTTTACAATTAAGTAAACTCAGTAAATGCTCTTATCTCTCCTCGCCTCACCCCTTAGTGAGATAGGGTTGCCGAAAAGCACTCTACAGAAATGAATAGTAACTATGTTTTGTTTAGTCGAACATTTTTATACGTCTGTAGTTGAAGTTTTATAAGCCACATAACATCCTCAAGACTTAGTGGTCACTTCAGTCTTGTGATCATATTATCAGGTTACAAATCCTAATGTTAGGAGTTCGGTCCTCGCTATCACCAAAATCGCTTTATTGACGACCCGGACGTGATTTGAACGGGTCACTAATGTCACTATAAGCAATTGCTATCTGAAATAGCACTCTTTATTATTGAAGATAGTTTGAATATATAGAATAATGCGAACCAATGAAACAAGGTGATTTATCAATGAATAATGTATTAGAATATTTTTAGTATCATTACTTGAAAGAAGGATAAGGGTCACTCTGAAAGATTCATGAGAAAAAAAAAGGTAATTTGAGGATGATGCTTCAAATTGGTACCAGATGGCGCGGATTTCGAACTTTTCAAATTCTTGCTGTCTATCATGAGGAAGGATGAAGTTTTATTTTTTAGTCAAAAACATTTTCTGTAAAATTAATAAAAAAGTGTAGATATATTTAACTATATATTATTTGAATTATTATTAATGGAAATTGAAATATTCTTGGACATTTCTAAACATATAATTGCTGATTTTATAAACCCAAAAGTACTAGAAGTCCTATTTTTGTCCTTTTCTTACTTTCTCGTACGTGTCGCAAAAACGTTTTTAGAAATTGCCCGCCTAATTGACTTTTTTGGAACAAAGGGACAAAATATGATTTCTAGAGACTTTGGGTATCTGCAAATGTATGCTGAAAAATTTCCAAGCTGCATTGTGCACAAAGATAACTCAAAAACGCTTTGAATTTACACAATTGAAATCTAATGTACTCTTTAAACCAAATTTATAGATTCTATCAAATGTAGTGCAAAATTTGTTCTGTGTGTATGGCTATTTGAATGCAAATTAACACAATTAAAAAGAGATGAGGTCTTGATGGATAAAAATTGATGCACGTATTTAACATCTGTTATGTAGACACCTTTCAAATGTCAAGCTACATATAATGAGAGGTTGACCATCTGTTGATGTGTTTGTTCAGAAACATATAAACATGTTAACCCCAAAATGCAATTACTGGAATGTAATAAATATTGTCTGAAAACTTGTGACTTCACTTGTAGGGTTTAGTCAAATTCTTCAAAAGAAAAATATGTCTAAAAATACAAATTCGTTTTTCAGATACTGTTACTCCAGGGATTAATCGTCGATAAATTCACCAAGGATGATATGATAGATTCAGTGAAAATGCTAAATTCACGCCAAAGGTTAACATTTTGTAATTATTTATTGTATGCCAATTCCATGTGTTGCGTTCCTTGGGATAACGCCTTTATTAGAGAGTACGAGAGAAGGTTTTGGGAAGACCATTTTCACCGTTTTTTCCTTATTTCTAACACGGATTACTGTACCTACAGATAAAAAAAATAACTTAAGAACACGATTGATACAGAACAAAACACCGTCTCACATACGTGTAGTATTTAGTTATATCCCCGTATCCCTGACTATTCACTGAACGGTCTGGTGCTCATGTTACTGGTATTTTATTTAAATACTAAAATAGTTACAGTAGAAAAAAACTCAAAAATGACTATGTATAGAATTTAGAAGCATATAAGAAATGAAAATGATACAGCCTATGAATGGTCACATAGCAAATAATAATAATAATGATGATGATGATGTCGTGTTCATGTTTCCAAGGAAAGGGGGTGCAGTGACTTCTGAGGATAAAGACCCAAGAGCATATAAAGATGAAGTTCTTCTTGTTCATATAAAGATGAAGCACATATTCGCTTGCACAACCCCTTTTTAAAGGTGGGCACATTCACATGTCTCACAGACAGAACACAGATAAAGAACAACCCTACCCGAACCGGAACTCGAATCCTGGACACCCATACCACGGGGAAGATGCTTTACTCTTATGCCAGGACGCCGACAATAATAATTTATGAATACAAAAAAGGAAGAACTAAAAATATATTTTATAATGATTATTTCTGTGTCATTTGGTATCATTGCAGTTGACGCATTGAATAAAATTATACTCATTCTTCTTTCTGCAATTCGGTGTAAAGAAGAAAGCCTACGCTGTAAATCTTTATAAATTTCAAATCAGAATTTGATTGTCAGATTATTTAATTCATCTGCCACCTTCTGACATCGCCACAAAAACTCTCCGTCTGGACAAGCTCTCTGAAACCATGTTTCCTTGACACCGGAGAATCACGCTCCACTTGATCCAAGCAACAAAAATCACGAAATAAGAAGCAGCAACAAAAGCAGTCCGATTCAGCGAGCTGGCAGACATGCGGTCCACATGAGCGGACTGCCCAAATGCCTAATCTGGCGTGACCTATTGGCAGGCGGGCGCGTTATCTTGTCTATTATCTTTTCTTCCTTTCAAAGATTTTAGACGCCCCTCATGCGGGATAATTTGATAAGAGGAATGGCGTGTAACGTGGATTATTGGCTGCCAAAAAGACCGACCGCATCGTTTTGGCGATGATGGACACGGCGATTAATCGAATGGAACAGTAATTGACGTTTGGCGCGCTTTGGATTTGGATCGGAAGCCCACTTGGCTGGATGAGTTCGATCACTGCGATTGGGATACTGATTGAAAAATAAAATGCTAAGCGTGATTTTTTCTTGAGAAGCTAATAATCATTTTTCTAGTTTTTGCAAATATTAAAGAATTTATTGGTTTTATTGATATCAAATAACACTGCCTAAAAATTTTCTTTTGAAGTAATATGGTGCGGTTATTGAACAATGAAATGTTCCATAATATGAAACAGTATGTAATTCTGCATATACTAATAATTAGGTTCCTTTTGTTAAAAGAAGCAGTTATAAACATTTGTAATTTGATCCCTCGGATTTTCCAGAAAATATAAAACATTAATTAATTTTCTCTTTCAGCTGAAGGTGTTATTTAATATGAAGCCAACTATCTAATAATAAGTGACCCTATAGATTTTATCTATAAATTATAGAACCAAACATTCACGAATACAAATCTGAAAATTTTTTATGAATTGGATAAAAATAAAGCATTTAAATTTCCTTTTTTGCCCCTATAATTACTTGATGTTCTTCATTTCTGATTTTGTAATTTTATTGATGTTTTATTTAGGATTTTGAGTGCCTAACCATCAAAGATAGGAAAAGGTTTTTAAATTTTGGGTGATTTTAAAAACATTTGATTACGAAATATTGTTTAAATATTGCTATTTTCTAATTTGTAAAATATTAAATAGAAATATTTTCAATTTTTCAAAATTTTTCAAAAACATCACAATGTATGTAAATATTAGGTTGTTCGGAAAGTTATTTCGTTTTTTCCCGACAGAGGATTTAATTGTATTTTTCGCACCCAATTTCATACTTAAACCGCAAAATCATTTTATGTTTTAAGAGCTGATATAGCAAGGCTTGAGTGTGAAAAAGTGCAGCTGATTCTTCGCAGTAGTTTTTGGATGGTGCCCTTTTAAATATGGAGAGCAATAAACAGCATTTTCGTCATTTTTTTCTTTTTTTGCTATATAAAAGGTAAAAATGCTGTTCAAGCCAGAAATAAATTAGCCAATATGTGTGGAGAAGATGTGTTAACAGTACATCAGTACCAGAACTGATTTGCAAAATTTTTCCTTCAAATGAGGAGGCCAAAAACCACCTCGATCAGTTTTTTTTACAGCAAAGACCAAAACTTTTATGAGCGTGTAATCATGTTACTACCAAAAATATGGCAAAAGGTATTAGACCAGAATGGCAATTTTATAATTTAATAAATAATTTATTCATTAAACGAAAATTTCTTTTCATTTTGACAAAAAAAAAAAAACGAAATGACTTTCCGAACAACCCAATAAATGAATAAATTTATAGCCAACAGGAGATTGAAAAAAGTTCAAAATCAACTGTCAATATGAAACATTAATTCATTGTGGTATATCTGAGGTCAGATCTTGCATAAAAATATTCAAAAGACCATATGAAATCATACTGTACAAGACTAATTTCAAAAATATTTTGGTTAAACTTTTCCAAAAAAACTGCGTTAGATTCCTCGCAAGCTTCATCAAGATCCCATGCTTAAGATCTTTTCCAAAATGCTCTCACACCCTTTTAGAACATTCATTTAATCATAGTTAAAAAAAAGTCACTATTTATATTAAGAAACACTTTACTTTCTTAAAAAGATTTATTAATTAGAATTTTACAAGAAAAACACTTGCATTTTTTATGAATTACGTTCTGATAGGAAAAAAAAATTAAAATTCAGGTGTAAAATAAATACATCTCACGTGTAAAGTAATAATAAATCTCGTATGTCTTAAAGAGAACTAAACCTTTTTTACATTATAAATTTCTTACAATAATTTAAATTTTTGTCGCGTGAGAACGTGATGCTATTTTGATTTCAGATTTTTTGAAGCCACAAAATGTGTATGCAACATTTGGCGTCATTTTTTTCTTTTTTGCTATATAAAAGGTAAAAATGCTATGTAAAAGGTAAAAATTTTGAAATATCAATTTTTCGCTTTTAAAGTTATTAAAAATAATGCAGAAGGTTGATACATTTGGCGATTTATCGCTAACTAAAGCTACAACTTGATTTTTAAATTATTTATTCTCTGAATTCTCATGGATTGTCTTAATTAATTTAAGTCATTAACCAGTGGGAAATAATTACGAGGCTATCAGATTATGCATCCGTCGATATTCAGAAAAACGATGTTTTTTTAAAAAAATCTAAAAATCGATTCAGTTGCAAGACTTTGTTTGCCAGCTATAAAAATTGAAAATGAAAATTTTAAAAAATTATCATAGTATATACATATATATATAGAGGGGAGGGATAGAGACTGATAGAGAAATCTTGTGATGATTTCAAATTTATTTAAATTGATTAATGGTTGAAATTAATCAAGACAAAAAACGATTTAAAAATAATAATGCTCTCACCTAAATTGAAATTTAACTTAAGTTCCATTTTTTTATATATTTTTATATTTTTCCATTTTTTAAAATTTCTCTTTTCTTTCAAATTTCTTTTCACCTTTTATTTCTAGAGTTAAAAATTCTTAGCATACAAACATGGTATTAAAAAGGATTAAAATGTATAATTTTTCTTTCGTTCTTGTAAAAAGATTAGACAAATCCTATAATTCTACAATATGACGTTTCAAATTTTTTACAAAAACTGAATCATTCATGCACTAAACCTTGACAAAGATTCATTATATTTTTTGTGAACTATTTTGGTTGAACTTTCCATTTTCATGGGTAAATATTCTTTTAAGGCGCGTTGCTTTTATTCCTTAATCATAAAAAGAATCAAAAGATTTTACTTGTGAAGATATATTTATTATATTAAATTTTAATACAGGTTTAATTTAGATGCTCTTCTCTTTTGGAAATTAAATATTAGCTTTCATCTGAAGAAAAAGACCGAATTTAATAACAAAATGAGAGATTTCAGATAATGTATCAAAATAAAAATTAAAAAGAAGAAAGTAAAAGTAAATACAACGATATTGTGTTCCTAAATTTAATTAGTTTCTATTTATGTCTATTTCTTTTGCCCTAACTGGTGCAATGTTTGTTTCTAAGAATGACGTTTTGTATTCATTAAGGAAAAGCCGCCATATTTCTAAAGATTTTTTAACTCATGCATCTATATATATATTTTATAGTTCTTCGTTATTAATTGTTACTAATGACAAAAGGAAATGTTCTTTCTTCTCAGGAGCTTAACCTTTTAACGACTCCATAATGCCTTTTCGATATTTAAAAAAAAATAATTATACTTTCTTTAATAGCAAATTAAAAAAAATCCCATTTATTTATATGCAAAGCATGTTATTTCATGTTTCAGAACAAAAAAATATTTTCTAAGAGTTCTGTTTGTTGTATTTTGAATAATACCATTTGATTTCCTCTACCGATTAATTTGCCTGTCTTTTAGAATGTTTTGATAAAAGACTAATGAAGGTTTTCTTCTGTAACTGCATCTTTTTTTTATTTTGCTTTGGAAATAAAGCGCGCACGTGGTTATGATTTATCGTTTGGTCTTAAGTGATGCAGAGTTTTGCTGTTGTCTTTCTTTCTAGAGTACGAAAAAAAAAATCGTTTTCTCTCTGAGTTTTACACAAATAAAAATAAACTTACTCTTACCTGCTGTTTTTAAAAATGCATTAAATTTTATTACTTTTAAATCCACTTAGATATTTTTTCACAGAAGGGGTAGTATGGAAACTATTAGTTCGAATCTTCATCCAAAGATGAATTGTCTTATTTATTTCTTTTATTCTTTTAATTTTTTTTTCAAGGGATGATGTATGACGTAATAAAAGAAAAAAGATGAACTTTTTTTTCTTAAAGGAATATTTTACGGTTTTGGGTTTAACCTGTTCCATATGGTAGTAGAACTGTAATTTATGGGTTTGTTTTTTCTACAGTAGTTGTAGTATTTTTAGAATACCATGCTAATTTTTCAAAAAGAAACGACTAGTGTGGAAAGTTCTTTTCTTTTTCTCAGAATTTTCCATTTTTCATGGGATATTTTTTTTCTATTTTTTTTCTCTTGCTCTCGATTGTGTGGGCTGGTGAAATTTAAATCAATGATGATTTCGTTTTGAAATGCCAGGAAGAAAAGTTTCGAAAACTAAATTGCAGTTCTCAAAATCTCATTCAAAAACGGAAGTTTGTATTCAGATGGTATCGTAGATATTGTAATGCAATGATTTACTGATTACGAAATTACTGATTTTAATTATATGACTGAATTCTAATGCTCACTATGGTGCGTTTAAAAATGATTAATTTCTTCTGTTTTGTTTGTTGTTTTCATGAAGTGATTTGATTTATTTGTTCAAATTGGCAGACGTATTGTTCAGTGAAAAATATTTAGTACCAAATTTTCTTTCCTTTTTCTTTAACCTATTAACTGAATATGACAGAATGACATTTTTCGTCATGAAAATTTGTCGATCTGATGGTATTACTTACAATTTGGAAGAAAAAAGTTTGCATCGTGAAGCATGTTAAACAAAAGTTTTTTTTTCCCTATTTAACAGGTTTTAATATGTTCTTCATTTTTTAATAGAAGTTGTTGTAGATCAAAGCTATTGACGTGGTAAAATGAATATTAATATAGTGGACGAACAAAAGGTGTGCGAAGTTGGTTATTAAGGTGTTATTTATATACAAATTTAAATTGTTGAAATATCAAAGTAAAATCTATTATTCTGGTGTACGAAGTTGGTTAATAAGGTGTTGTTTATATACAAATTTATATTGTTGAAATATCAAAGTAAAATCTATTATTCTGTTGTAAAGCATACAATTCCTGTGTTCTACAATTCCAATTAGATCAGTAACACCATCTTTTTTTTAAAAAAACCTTCTATCTCTGTTTCGTTTAAAATAAAAAAAATCTCTTATTTGTAATCTATTTTCAATGATCATCGAAAAATTTATATCTTTTTGTGATAGATACTTATTTTCATTTGAGTACATTTTTCCTAATGTATCTTTATTTCTATTTCTCCTTTAAGGTGAGTCCAACAGTAATTTCTTTTGGATAAAACGGGAGCAACTTTAAGTCCTAAATCTATTAGGTGAGTAGGAAACTGTTCTTTATCAGTTACTTTTAAAGCTTAACTAGATTCTTTGGAACTAGTTTTCTCTTCAAAAGAAAAAAAAACAACACCAGATTGGAGGGAAAAAGCAATGTTTTCTGGATGAAGTTCGAGTACAACCGATCCAGTAAATGTAATGGATTCCATTTTCCTCTCATTACGTAAAGAGATTTATAGAATAAGTTTGACAATGTGGAATTGGCAACGGTGGGTTTATCGTTTGAGTCGGAGGAAAGAATTAAATTGTGCTCTTTTTTCGGCCTGTAATTGCTGCTGGACCGTTAGTGAAATTTCATTTGGATAAAAGGGGTTTACGTCTTTGTTATTTCATGCTTGACTAGGATTTTGACATTTACATGACAATAAAATAGTAAATAAAAATAAGAGCTTTGAAAGTAACCTTAAAAAAGTAAGATTTAGCTCAAAATGCAACTTAATTTCTCTTGGGCATCAGAATATATCATTTTTGTTATTTAGAAGGCTGTGTATTATATCATTTGTTTTGACTGTTGTGAAAAATTTGCCGTATTGTCGGTTGTTGTTTGTTGAAGCTTTTGTTGTTTGCGCTGAATTTTATGTTCTATTTTAATGCTGTCCGGATAAAATTACAACCAAAAACCACCAAGAGAAAAATTTCGCCTATTTGGCGATTTTAATTAGCGGCATGTGATTGCCACGTGGTTTGATCTATATTTACACCCACACGCATGCACACACACACTTTTATACGCATTTTTTGGTTTTAAAAGTTTATTATTATTAATAATCTTTTTTTTAATTCAAATTTTTGGTAAAATCCTACTTTAGCCCACCTCTGGCGACCTTTTCAAAATCTCGCCAAATCGAAAGTATTTGGTTAGTGGGTGGGTATTAGACTTCGCAGGGATCAGATGTACAAAATAAACTCTCCGTAGGGTTGCCGCATTTCTCTTCAGATGTTGTCAGGGTTGCCAGTTTGGAATCATTATCGCTGATTATTTGGCGAGATTTTGAAAAAGTCGTCAAAGGTGGGCTAAAATAAGATCGACCTAAATTTTTTAGTAAACTGAAAATTTCCGAATTCGCGCATTAAGTTTATAAAAAAAATCAGCTTGTATACCTAACTTGAACTAGTTTAATTTCACAAGTGAGCCATGAATACCGAATATATGAGAATACATAAAATCTCCAACATTGGTGCTACAGAAAATACATCTTGAAAGAGCTGGGATATCAATGATTTACATGAATCCTTTTAAAAAAATGTGGTGGTATCTTAATAAGCCAGTAACAATCACTGGACATTGGTGACCACTTTTGTCTAGTGAATATTTTACGCAGTCGGGAATCGTAAGGTCGCGAGTTCGATCCTTTGGCAGAATTAAATCTCCATATTGGCGCAACACTACAAATACAATCAGCCACAAAGATAAAGTGCTACACTTCCTCAAATTCCCAATTTTTGTGATGGAGCACGAACGAGTTTCAGCGTATGAATTATCAAGGGTTTGTGGGTGTTTGGAGCCGAAAGCCCACACCTCGTACCATTTTCAGTGTAAGGCACAAAACTTTGCGATTTGCCTGGAACCATCAACAACACTGATGAACTGTTGATGTCATATCTGATGTCTCCCGTTTTTAATTGTATCCACTTCGGTTTGGTTTTATTGCAGCAAGAGCCAATTTTGACTAAACTACTTCAAGTTGTTTTTGGCATATAAAAGTGTGTGAGCGTAGATAAAGCGTAGATATTAAATATCTTGGAGTTTCTGGAATGATATGGAACCCTTGATAAGTAAAAGAAAATCGGTGCTTTTCCATTATACAGGCGCAATGAAAAAATCGCCATAAAGTCTCCAAGTGATCGTTAGTAGGGAAAAGTGAAAAACTGCTGAAAAATGCAAAATTACGCCAAATTTAACGTTCCAAATCGTCAAATTCACGTTATTCACTTGGCGACTTGGCTCGCGTTTTGGTTCACATTGGATTTTGGTTCTTGCGCTAGTATAACAGAAAAGTACTAAAAACTCTTACTCTTCACAAATACTGAGATATCCGGTCCTTTAACTTATACCCATTTATATCCACTATGCATTCCAACTGATTTCGATACTTCCAGCGCAGGTGGGAATCACTTCATACCTTGAAAATTTCTACCGAGTGGTTTCAATAACAACTCTTTTGATTTTAAATACTTGCATTGGTCGTCTAATTGGTGAAAATGTGCTTTGGGTCCCCTGCTTGGCGCATTTTCAAAAAGTCGCCAACTGGCATGTTTTTACGTGTTGTCTCGCGGAGTTGAATGCTCCGGGAGACACTACACAAAAAAAGCGCCAGTTGGCAACTTTTTGAAAATGCGCCAAGCAGGGGACCTAAAGCACATATTAACCGTCTAATTACTAAGGCATAAATTACATTGAACACATCTGCAATGTTTTATAACGTACTATTCAGAATAGATATCCACCACATCATTTTTCTATATATTTGTATACTGCTCTGTGGAATTTCTAATATGAATCATCTCCAGTCGTACTTGCTGACTCTCGTTAAGTTCATATCGTATCGTTTTGTGGCACTTCTACGTGCTCAGTGAGTTTAGTCCTTTTTTTGGTTATTTAGATTATGAATTCCTGATAAAAATAATCATTCATATAAGCTTCAAACTGTTTATGAACTCTGATAGCTTCATTGCATTATCTACTTTAATAACCATGCCGGTTTTTGAAATGGCATCTTATCATTTGCTGACGGGATGAAAGGATTCTAGTGAGTGAATTACGACCTAATACAATTTTTCATACATAATATTTTCATACCTTTTGAGTAGGAATTTTTTTATTTATAATGTTCTGAAGAGAATTCACCAAAGTCATATGTTTTCAGAAATATTTATTTACTAGCCGCCTTTGGCGACCAGCTGGTTCGCCATGAGTAATGCGTTCTAAAATTTCCAATTAAATCATATATTTTTTAGCCAAAATTTAAGAAATAGTTTAAGTTAAAAGATTCAGTTATTAGTAGTTAAAGAGTCGGTAACTTTATTCGGAAAAACTTTTTGAGTTTAATGCTCTAATAATTTATCAATTATGCTTCCAAAATATCAAAAATGTTTTTTTTTTCTGTGATATTGCCAAAATGTTAAATATGTTTTTTAAAGAAAGCGAAAAAGGGAAAAAATTATTGAATTAATGATACAGATATTGCAAACGATTATAGAAATATGCCATTAAGTTGGGATTTAAATGCATATCCTGTCTGAATTCAATCAGGTTTATTGTAAATAAAGATAATTTATGGAATTAATTATATAAATATTGCAAACGATTTCTTAGAATCCTTTGCCTTACATTTATTTTTATAGAAGATATCACATTTTATGATTATGCTATTTTATCCAGTCACGTGCTGAAAGTTGTATTTCTTTAGATTTGATTTGCGATGATAGTTGTTTTTTTTAATTCGGACATTGTTTTATTTTATTTTATCCAGTCACGTGCTAAAAAAACATGGTTAAAATATTTCTTTAAAAATAGAAGCTTACATTATAAATTACAAAAACTGATACCGTTAGAAAGCTAATTTTTTTATCTTTAAATTGATATAAAAATCATATTTGTGCAATGATATTTTCGGAAGTTATAGTGGAAAAACGTTGAAATTTCGCTTAAATTTTAATTAATTCAAATTCTAATTAAAAATTCGAAAAAAGGGTTCCGGGTGCACATTCCTGACCTCCAAGGTATACATGTACGGAATTTGGTAGCTGTAGGTCCAACGGTCTGGCCTGTAGAGCGCCAACACACACACACACATGCACACACACACACACACATTGAGCTTTATTATAAGTATAGATAATAAACTAGAAATTAAATAAATTTTAGATTTTTTTAAAAATAGGCGTAATAAATTGTCTCCAGTTTTGTTTTAAAATCTTTTGCACTAAATTTATGCATGGAGACATTTTAAGATATATTTAAGCTAATGATGATTTTTTATTAAAGCATCTACTTCTAAAGATCATTAAGCTCTGCAAAATGATATTACCTATTGTACGACCGAAAGAATACCTTCTTCAGACAATAGCAAATAGTAAGCATTTGCTGGTGTATCGGCAACTTTATTCTTTTAACCATCTCACGAAAGAAAAGATTCCAACCCCTTAAAAAGGATTTAAAATTCTAAAAGATTTATCGGTATAAAACCTTTTTCTTTTTCTTACATTTTCTCGATCCGATTAGTCGAAGCGAAACGGAATTTTAAATTTTACGAAGAAACTATAATCAGTTTCAGAAAAAAAAAGCTTTCTTTTACACATATTACTCGGCTTTCGATTTCTTTTTGATTGTTTTGATTCACACTTTTTTCCCCCTCATTCTTCTTAGGCGGAAATATCCGCCCTTAACAAAGGGACGAAACTTTTTCCTCTGAAAAATACTTAAATCCTGGCTAAATATTTTTGCGATGAATTTTAATTTGCATACACCAAGAGAATGATTCGAGTAGAAATTAAGCGAACTGATGCAAAGGAGGGAGAGGTTTAAACTTCTTGAGGAGTTTGAAAAATATAAGCATAGTTTTAAAAACGCTGAGTAATATGTATTATACGGAAAAAGAAGCCGATGTTTCTTATTTGTTGATTTGCGTAATGAGGACTTAAGACTGTAAGAATTTTTCTAAAAATTGCGAAAAATAAAATGGGTGAATGTTAATGAGATAGATTGATAGGAAAAAATTATAGAAGGAAATATTTATGTTCCAATCCACGATAAAACTTCGTTCGAGAAAAAATGAAATGATATTTTAATTTTTTATTTATAGATTTTTTTCTGGCATAAATTAGCAGAAGCTTTTCTTACAGTGTGAATGGCAACGTCCGTAATGGCGTTGTATTATTTTAGAAATATCTATTACTAGCTATTATCCGCGGCTCTATTCGCGAGGAAATTTTGATGTATATGTACGAAAAACTGTCAAATAAGGACAAATAAAAAAATTAAGACTCATCTTGAAACGATAATTTTAAAAGTATAAGCATATATGAAAAATATATAACATAAATACAATTTACGTTTCCTGTAAATTATTTTGATAAAAATGTCATTACATGGGATTACCCTCATACTATCATATTCTTCTGATCTCATTTCATACGATATCTTCTTGCAGGAGTATTTAGGGGCGTGGTTTCGGCTTCTAAACCGGGTTTCAGATTTTAGATCCGATCCCACTGAAGGAGCCATCGTGTAAGCAGGTATGGTATACGGTTGACGTCCAGGCTTGTCTCTGGTGTGCACCAGTCCAAGGAGTTTTTAAACGCTCTTAAATAGGCTAAGGTCTGGGCTTATAAAAACATAAGTTTTCTACATCAAAAGTCTAAAGATGCATACCCCTTGCTACTGCTCGGGTGACATTTCCCCCCCTTTTATTATTTGATTGTATTGGCTTGTGGGAATTAGATGTTGGCTCAGGATAAGAACCTGGGACCTTTGGGTTTGTAAGCCAGTAACATACCACAGGACAAAAGTATGCTCATCTCCCGCAGATGTTATCTGTCTTATTAAGATATCACCACAGACTCACCCACCCGTGAGTTAGACGAACGATATACGTTGTTGTTGAGTGGTGATGAATTGGTTGGTTGAGTGAGTTGTTGCTGTGTATCTAATGCACCGTACCCATGTTTGTTTGGCTAGCGGAGAGCTTTTTAGTTACGCCAAGCGTTATGGCGAGCGTGCGTGAATTGTTGCGTCAAGTGAGTCTGACGACTTTGGTTGCGGGTAGATGGCGCCACACTTCAGTTGTTTGAAGGTGAAGGTTCATCACGTCCGAGGTCACCATTGTGGGAATTGAGAAGTGCTCTCGGAATAGAACCTGGGACCTTTCGGTTTGAAGGCCAGTAACATAACCACAGGACAAAAGCATGCTCATCTCCCGTAGATGTTATCTGTCTTATTAAGATATCACCACAGGCTCCTCTGTGAGGTAGCTGGTGAATGAGGAGGATTCGGTTTACATTCTTATCGTGCGATTCAGTCTGTCGGGCTTGATTTGATTTGGTGTTCGATCAAAGAGGGATAAGGAACAGCAACAACAGCACGATAATAACCTTATTACCAAAAAAAATGAAATAATTAGCAATATTAGTCATTGTGTTTTTATTGGGAAAACATATTACAACCGTTTCATTAAAGATTAGTTATACGATTAAAATGTCAGTTTTTAATATAGGAAAGAACATCGATTAATTAAACTGTAAACCACTCTAAGATTAAATTACACATGAATCTTTCCTAAGTAGCAAACCAAGTTAAATCGACTCTCAATAATATGATTTAATCGGGATTAAAGAAACCCCAGGTTGTTAAAACTTTGTGTCAAATCTAAATCTCTTTGGGGAATTTGGGTAAGCTCCTTTAAACTGATCCTGATGTAATCGACGGACATTAAGCTAGGTGAAATCTAATGCTTTGAGAGGTTTAATCAGAGGATGCGAATAGTTAAATATTCTTAACTTAAGGCTGCTTTAATGTCGGTGCAGTACTAATCGCCAATCATAAACATGCTCAAAAATATTTTTCGGTTTAATGTAAGGTAGGTTATGTTCTTATTTACTTCCTTTATTTATATACTACTTTAAATATATTTACTGGTAAGTTATTCAAAAAAAAATCCATTTTATCTCTTCTAAACTACAGTGCATATACCAGTGATGGGGAAACTACGGCCCGCGGGCCAAGTCCGGCCCGCCGAAAGGTTTAATCCGGCCCGTTTAAGAGTGCCGTCGTGAGAATGTTTGAACGCATTCTTACTTCGTAATGTGACGACCAGCATAAAAACTACCTGCGGCGATATTCAAAACACAATAGTATTCTGGACAAATTTGTTCTTGATAAGGACATTTATAATCAATTTGACGTCTTAGAAAACGAAACGTGGCTTTCTGATTTCGCTTTTTTCACAGACCTCCTCGTACACATGAATCAACTTCATCTCAAATTGCAAGGGAAAAATCAGTTTCTTCACGATATTTGGCAATACCTGAAGAGTTTCAAATTACGGTTATTATTATTTGCTAATCAGATCACTAAATCTGATTTTTCTCATTTTCCAAGAATACAATCTTTAAAATTCACTATATCAAAGAATAAGATTAAAAAATACGAAATTAATTTGAGAAAACTACCTTCAGAATTTGAAAGGAGATTTCAGGATTTTAGAAAAATGGAAACAGAGTTTAGTATTTTTGCGACCCCATTTAGTGTTAATTACGAAGAAGTTGATGCAAAATTTCGACTTGAGTTAATAGAACTGAACTGTAATATTCTCCTGAAACAAACTTTTCATACAGTACCATTACTAAAATTTTATAAAAATTTAAGTCCAGATAATTTCCCAAATCTAATTACTCATGCAATGAAGATAATGACAATGTTCGGCTCATCTTATATATGCGAACAAATCTTTTCAACAATGAAGCTTAGGAAAACTTCTTTAAGAAACAGAATTACAGATGAGCACCTTTCATCAGTTTTAAGAATTTCTGCTTCGCAAATGGAACCGGACTGTGATGAAATTTTGATAAAACAGTCTCAATTTCATTTTTCTCATGCACCATCAACCAGTAATGACACCAGAAAATAAAGTGATAATACTTCACATCAAGAACTACACTAAATTCCTTTTATATTTTGTGCTTATAATTTTCTTACCTTTTGCTTTTTTACAATTAAAATAATAAGTGTATGTAATAATATATGTATATGTTTATAGAACACATACATTTTTTAACGATTAAGCATTATTCTTTGTCCCGCTACGATCGTCTAGTTATTACAAATGGCCCGTCTTAAAAAAAGTTTCCCCACCACTGGCATATACCATTTATGATGTGTTACACTGTTTTTCCTGCCGATTGCATTTTTGCTATAAAATATTCAAATCGAATTGCGTTTTTGATACCTTTCTTTTCATCGATTGAAATGAAAATTTGGAATAGAATTACAAACTTAATGACAAAGCTTCATACTGTTTGTTTCAGTATTCTTGGACGACTACTTTTAGACGATTCTATCTCATTAAAGGGAGAAACGCGGAAGGATAAGGGCATTTTCGTAATTCTTTTCCATTCTTTGATCTTTATTTTCGCCCTATTAGAAACTATTTCGTTCAATTTTTTTTTCATGTATTTGAGAGTATCGGGACATTTCTGACCGTATTATTTTAATCCAGTCCTCTAGTAATCTGAGTTTATTTTATTATTAAATATTAACATCTCCTCTTTACACCTTTCCTCTCACCTTTATTTTGATGAATTAAACCCATCCTAACGTATGCGCAAAACCGCGGAGGGTTTTAGAATCTATTGTCAAAAAATATCTATTTCTTTTTATGAAAATTGTTGTCTTTTGAATTATCTCATTTGCATGCATGTAAATATGTAGACTGATAACACTTCTTCTCAAAATCTGTTATAAATCTGCACTTTAATTGCTAAATAAATGAATCAAATTTTATCCATTTAACTTTTTGCGTTTTCCGATATCGAGTTTAAGGTTCTAAGGTATATCGAATCCATCCATAGTTAATATCTATGTATATAATCAAATCTTTCAAAATCTGGGAAAAATTTACAAATTTAGTGTAAAGACTAATATCAAATTTTATCTGTCTAGCTTTTTGAATTTTGTAGTTATAGTGTTTACTTACTCTAAGACTTATTGAACCCATCATTTAAGAACTTTGCTACCAACAGTCCAAGTTGGCCAGTTCCTATTCTAGAGTTCCTCCTTTTGTAAATGTCTGGATCATAAACCGTCAGAACTAGATTTAAAGATGAAACTCGGTGCTATACCGTTGATAGTTGAGTAATCCATGCCCTCTGATAAACCAATAAACCGCATTTTATAACTACGCCTGTATTTTTAGCTCATTTTCATTATCATTTACAGAGCCATCATCGACATCTACACCATCCATTGATAATTTCAATAGATATATATCACACAAAGTCCGATTAAAAAACCTACAAATTTGATGTATACACCGAAAACATCATACCAAATGTTATCCATCTAGCTTTTTGTGTTTTGCAGTTATCGTGTTTTTTTTAATATAAGATAGATAAAATAATTTCTAGACATTTGTGTCGTTGAAAGTCTGATAAAAATCTACAAATTTAGTGTGAAAACCTGATGCCAAATTGTATTTATCTAAAGTTTTGCATTTTGTTGTTAATTGTTTTGTAATTAATTTAGTTTTTAGTTTTTGTTCACATTAATTTTGTTTTTGTTTTGCTCTAAGACAAATCGAATCCATCCCTAGACATGTAGATATATATCATTCAAAATCTAATAAAAATTTACAAATTTGGCATAAAGACTGATACCAAATTTTAAACATTTAACTGAAAACGCTGATGAGTTATTGTAATCACAGATACACAGATATGACTCCAAAAAGATATTTTTGGAGTTCTTAAAACATGGAAATGAGTCAAAATCTCTAACTAAAAACTGCTTTTGACAATTACCATATTTTCTTTTTATTTACATCCATAAAAATCGTAATTAAACTCACTAAAAATCAAGCACTATTATGCTCCGATTTTGAAAAACAAATCTGCTACAAACTTTTCAACATCTCAGAAATGCATTTTTTTTTTCCAGAAATCCAAGGGAAACAGTTACAAATTATCACCTTTTACATACATGCATATTAAGTAATTAATGAAATGAATACACACAAAACTTTTGTTATTTGTCTTATCATTCGTATTAACAACATTCCTCGCTACTTTACCCATGCAAATGACATTAACCGAGGTCCTTTCTTACCTTCAGATTTAATTAGTAGCGCTTGCTGGGATCTCTTTCGTAATTATAAGATTCCGTTGTAATTTGTTATTTCAAATGAAATTAGCTGAGACAACATTAATCTATTCATACTCTGTGGGTTGAGCAGTTATTTTTAAGAACTCTGCGTCATACATGAGGGGATCTCTTTGATTTAACTAGTTCTAATATATCATTTTGGATGGACTTAGTTGCTATTTTCCCATAGTTCATTATAAATGTAACGTATTTAATTGAAGTGATTTTATCGATTTTGAATTTTAGATATGAGTTTCAGCAATCTTTCTACATTAATGCGGATAATTAAGAATTTTTATATTTTATAAACTTTTGCTGTGCTACTCTTAAATCCTTGTTTTAATTAATCACTTGTTACTCTTAAATGTCCTACTCGAGTTGGATTTTTAAAAATCAACTGTTTCTTTATATGTACTTTTTCGGAAAGTCGTCTCTTGCTTTTAATCTATTTACCGTCAATGTGTTTTGATATTTTTAGTAAAAAAATTCGACGTCAGCCTATTTTGTTGTAACTTTTTAGCAACATTTATCTGTATTTTATGACGTAACGACTTTCATCCTTCTATGTTAGTTTGTTTGGTAATCAACCCTAAGTATGTTTCGGCAGCTGTAAGAACAACCAAATTAGAAATACGTGAAGTGATTTTTTTGTGAGAGAAATAATATAAAAATTGGAAGTAAAGCTACAATTATCAGCTGTTGCAAAATGCTTGATACAATGCCAAATCTAGGTTGGTAGATTGGTGCAACATACTGAATAATGGAGGCACAGATATTAACGACATTAAGCGACGTATGACGACCAAAAAACTTTAACAAATCTTGATATTGCTCGCCTGAATAAAAAAATTAGTGAAATTTTTTGTAAAAGATAATTTTTCTCTTTTTTCAAAATCCCAGCTTGCTTCCGCTTAGAATAGCAAGAATTTTTTGCAGAAGATCTTGAAAAACTTGTACCATGTGTCGATAAATGTTGAAGTGACTGAGAAAATTACATTGAGAAGTATATTTTCCATAAAACTTCAGGATATGTATAAAATCATTGCAAAATTATGATCCAGTTTTATTTTCTTAAGCAGTTCATCCAACTTTTTGATCAACTCACGTATAACAATAAATTATTTACAGAAAAATAAGCAGCACTTGATCGGCATGGTGGGCAGAATATAATAACAATTGAGTGGGATAATGAATTAAAAATTAAATTGAGTTATTTCTTCCTTGACCAGATCGGTGATGTTACCACAAGTTTTTTCCCCAAGGAATGTTAATGTGATACAATGCAACCTCCATCTGTTATTCAAATGGTACCTTGACTAGCGTAAATTGAGCAATCCGTCCAAACTTATTCCTCAATCACAACAGGTCCCACCTTTACTGCCTATGATCTGTGCATTGCATATTCAGAAGTTTTTTTACCACTTCTTTTTCCGATTTGGGTGTGCCTACTTCCCTGCTGTGTGTGAGCTTTCATATTCTTTTTATGAAGACATCCGTTAATTGCAACCCAACTTCAGATTTGCAAGTTTGAAGATCATTAAATGAATCCGGAGCTTCCATATATTATTTTGACAAGGGAATAAATAATAATTGGATAAATTTGGATATAAATGTTGTGGTCTTCTATTTTAGGCAGTAGAATAATTTTAAGTTTGGTTTTAATGAGTTTTCTTCGATGGTGCTTAGTTAAATTTTGTTTGTTCGAAATGGAAGCTAAAATATTTTATTTGTAATGCATAAGAATTTATTGCCGTTGTGCAAATGGAAAATAAATTTAAAAAAAAAGAATTGTAGAAGTATAGCAAGTTTTACAAAACATGACAGAAGAAAATTCATATTGCTGCATTACTCCAAAATTAATTTTTACAATAATTTCTGTTGGTTAATCAATGTATTGGAATATACTTATGCTCAATTAAAATACATAATCCTACTTTCCAGAGCAAACTGAACTCTTGGTTATAACATAAACTAATGAAGCCGGAATCCAAAGATTTAGTGACGATTTTAAATCTCTAAAGCCGAACATAAATAAGCTTTGTGTAGTTTCAAAACAGGATGTTGAATTAATTATATTACCTTTGAAAATCACTAAAATATTAGTATCGGTGATAATTCAGTTTTTATACGCAACGTAAATGGGCTTTAAGCGATGTCATATTTAAAAAGTTAGTAATTTCCATGCACCTTTTGATTTTAACAAGTTCATTCACTGGGTACGTCATGTCTCAGTGATTTAAGTTGGGTATTAGGAAAAAAAGGATGGCGAATTTTACAATATTGGCTGATTTCTTAAAGTGCAAATAAACGTATCTACCAATTTTTTTAAAAACTTTTATACTTTGTTCTTTTGCGAAATTGATACTTAGATTATTTTTAAAAGTTTCAAGGACATTTAAATTATGAAGTGTGGTAAAAGTTAGGATAGTGTAATATAATGTATTATTTCTAAATATCAATTTAAGGCATAGTGTAGACCTGAAGCTTTTAGCAGAAAATCTCAATTGGCTAATGTTGAGAAAAGTATAAGTTTTTATGTATGGATTTATTCAATGTATTGTAAATTCTGAAAAATGTATGTGGTAATTTCAGTTTATGCATTTCCTAAAAATAATTACTTTCTAATTACTCAAACTCCCTTCTAACTTCTGAATTGAACATAATCTTTTTTCCCTCGATGACAGTTTGCGCACGGAAACCAAAAGTACTTTCTCTACAAAATTCAATTTTAAATACATAAGAGTTCAAAGCATTATCAAACGTTTATTTCTGTTAAACTGCCTGCTGGTCAGGGCTCTTACGAATAATTCTTGGTTTTGGAAAAAAATTGTTTTAATTCCGTTATATCGCTTTGGTTTTAGGCCCTATCTGCCGAAAGGCAAAGTGTCATCGTAATTGAAGAAGGTTAAATTGAAAATTTGTGCAACTCAATACATTTTTTTTTTTGTTTCTCGGCTGTTACTAGTTATTTTCTTCATTGTCTATCTAGCGCTGATGATTTTCGTGCTACAGCCTAGTCCATGCCATTATTGTTCTTGCTATTAACACCGTTTATTAAAATATACTATAAACACCATTTATTGTTTTTGCTATGGAAAACACATTTCAATTTAAAAAAAAAACAGTTGGTGTTGCCTTTTGAAGATTTCGTTGCCATAATTGTAACTGTGAGAGCTTAACTGTTGTTTTTCAAATGACTCTTGAACCCTGATCTCAAAACAACACGAGTCAAGGTTTTATTCCTTTCCTGTGAACGGTATGATAGCTATAGTCTCGTAGATTCTGATGGGTCTTTTTAATAATCACCCTGTATATATAAAATCATAATCCCACTTTCTTTCAAGCTTGTCTTATATTTTATAAACCTTTGCTTATATCTGCACTATAAATTGAAAGTAATAATAAGACTTAGATATGCTATTATCTATCTGTCTGTCTGTCGGTCTGTCTGTCTGTTGATCGGTCTGTCTATCTGTCTGTCTGTCTGTATCTATATCTATAATAGCATATTTTAATGCATTAAATATCTAATACATACAAATACTTCAAATGTTGTCTTTCTTGCTGGAATTAGTCCACTATTCTTCAAAACAAGATGAATTAAACAACCCCTTTCCTGAAAAGATTTGCCCCATTAATAACAAACCTTTGAGTGTCTCATTACCATAAACCCCTCGTCGAACTATCTGAACTGACCTCTGCAAACATGCGAAGGTGATTTCTCAATGAGTTACTGCATTTGCTATTATTATTGACCAACTAAACCCATCCCCAGCGAGGGCAATCTCGATTTACAAATGCACCTGTACGAAGCAAATGATATCATCAACTTCAGCAGAGGGGTCAGCTAGTTCCAGGGTCTATGGCGTGCGTTTCCCGACTTGACTTCTGACCCACCGTGCATATCATTAACATTAAACGTGCCGGCTAACACGCGAGGTTTAAGTTAATATCCCCCATTCCTATTCTACCGCACTGGCCAAACGAGTGGACGTTTGCAAAAGCGTTTGGTGGGGGTGTACCTCGGGGTGGTGTTTAGCACGGAAACTTAACTTGAACCTTGTTCACGTATTTCCGCATGTTGCGTTTCGATGGTGCTGGAGAGGGGAGTCGGTAAGAAAGGTATTGTGGGAATCCAGAGGGGGCTGCTTTGTAGATGGATGTGGGGGACAGGTAGGTGGTATAATGAAATAGCGTGGGTTTCTCAGGAGTCACGTTACCAGCTTTATATAAAGGCGTTGTGTTTAATTAAGGATGCTGATTATGCAATGGGGTACCATGTTTCTTGTGATCCTAATAGCGTTTTACGAAAAGGAATGACTTTGCTACCTGCAGTTTTGGAATTTATAAATGAAAGAAGTGGTTAATTCTCCTGTAAAAATGTTTAGTTCTTTTTATATATATTTTTAAATATAGCGCTGGGGTCCTGGCATACGGATGGCTTGTTTTCCCCGTGATATGGACGTAACGGGTTCAGGCATGATAGTTATTCTGTGTTATATCTGTGAGTCGTTGAACGTGCCTCCCAGTAAAAGGGGTGGGGGCATGGAAGCGAATGTGAAGTATGAAGTTGTCAAGCCGTACTCTTGACTCTTGTGAAGTTATGTTAACTGTTCGTCACATTTAATAGAATGTACCCGCTTTATTGACCTTCGGCGTAACTGTTTTAAATCCAACAATTTTAACTTGGATTTTTTATTGGGTGAGACTCATCACCCAGACACTTTCTAAAGATGTGGGAATTTTACATGAAGTTTAGTCTGGTTTTAATAACTTTCACCATTTTTTTACATTTGAGTAGTTTGAACACAAGCAATTACATTTTTTACAATTCAAAACTAATTTTATCTTAATGGAGAAATTTTACACTGTTTCGGCGCAGTATATTCTATATCAGGATCTTGGGCCAGAAATTCAAATCCAAATCCAAATCTTGGCGCTTGTTGGCGTTACTGAACAAACTAGAGACGCTTATTTCAGCTTTAAAACGCTGACAGTTTTCAGTTAGCGAGTTTGTAAAAATACCATAAGTAACAACAACAAATATAATTAGAAAGGATGGTAATTTTTTCAAATGGCTAAAGATATATGGGAAAGTACTGAGCATCATATGAACGTACAAAAAAAAGTTATTTTACCAAAAATGATTTTATATTGTTAAATTTTGCATTGTTTCAGAAAAAAAGTCAATGTCAACTTCTATTTAAATAGTATTATTATGAAGATGCATAAATAAATAAATAAATAACACGTCACAAAATTACACAATATTAAATTTATTAGCTTTCAGCCACTCCTACCAAGCAGGCGAAGAAAAAAGATCCATCCCACTGCTCGTGGAACTCTAAATTTATGTCTTCACGAAATAATCAGGATTTATATAGAAGTTTGTAGAAAGTTCTGGAGGCTTCTATTACATTAACCAATGAATCTCAATAAATTTAAATTAAAGTCTAACTTTAAATGTAATATCGCGTGGCTGAGCTTTTAACCGCGGACCTCTTACTTCGCGAGCTTGTGCTGATGAACAGTTAGTTCAGTCACGCTACCTATGTGCATTTATTCTTTTTTGCGACACTCGTTAACCTACTTGACAAATGATAGGGGTGAAGATTTTTTTAAGAAGTGGGATAGTTTCTTTTTAAACCACGAGATTTGTCTTCGCTAAATTTTCCTGCATACTCTCCAGTTAATGTTGTAGCTATATCATCTACATAGAACTTTGAACAAAGTTGCGAGTATTGAGTTTGCATAGTATTGAAGACTGATAGTTAAAAAATATGAAACTTTAGCGCGAATTGAACACTTTTCCTAAATCTGTTGCGGCAATATGCATTTAGGGTGTCTTATTTGTCGGTTAGTAGGCACCACAGTACTTGTGTATTCACAAAGTAACGTATTAATTTGCGTGGATTTAATTACTGCATTTATGAGTTATATAAATGTGAGAATAACGAATGACAGAAGTTCAACCATTAAGTGGATTTCGTTCAAAATTTGATATACATCTCTGTTTGGGAATGATAAACAGTGATATCAATTTTTGTTTCTCCAATTCATTGTATTTTGCAATGATCAAACTCATTTTTACCCAAACGGTCCGACAGCCACACTTCCTCTGATTGGATTTCTTTTAAAATTTGTTACGCATCAATATTTTAGAACGGTAAACAATTGTAGCAATTTTTGTTTTCCCGATTCATTGCATTTTGCAATGGTCAAGTTCATTATTACTCAAACTTCTAGACAGACGCACTCCCTCTGTATGGATTTTGCTCAAAATTTGATAGAAATCTATCAATTTGGGCGTAATTCCATATACCAAATTTCAGCCGGGTGACGGAAAGCATTTTTGACTTCTCATGCTCATAGGGAGGGATAGATATCAAAATGTATTTTTTTCTGACTCGGAAATGTGGAGATATTTCAAAATCTCAAGTTCATTTTTTTTTTCTTATTGCAGTATTTTCACTTATGTTTCGTATACGAGGAAGCAAAGAAAAAAGAATTTTTACTTTATAACATTACTGCTCTAAGATGTTCCAGGGATTACAATACTTCCTCTATGCTTCATAGATGGAAAAACAAAAAGTCAATGTAGTGTGTTTAAGTAACGTGGAAGCCAAACGTGTTCAACTAAAGTTAACCAGTCAGAATGCTTCGTTTATTTTGAAATAGTTCTGTCTTTTGTAATGATAAGATATATAATTCATCAAGTTTGATTTTCATGATTAGATTGAACTCTTAATATAGTTGGCAACAAATTTATCTTCAGAGAAGACTGAAAATTTTAAAAATATGTAGCGTGGCTCATATATATATATATATATATATATATATATATATATAATGATTAATAGATATGTAGCATAATTTTGGAAGATGCATGGACAAAAAGAAGGCAACTTTGGAAATTGATTTCAATTCA
This sequence comes from Argiope trifasciata, assembly GCA_026543055.1. Lineage (NCBI taxonomy): Eukaryota > Metazoa > Arthropoda > Arachnida > Araneae > Araneidae > Argiope > Argiope trifasciata. The sequence goes on along the minus strand of JAPMOQ010015521.1, from coordinate 2,035,792 downwards.
TTTTTCCACTGATGGCATAATATGTACTCAGAAAGTGCCAAAGGTCTGCTTATATTATCTATTGCTCCATAACAAAGTGAGGGAAGTTTTTTTCCTTGGTGATTGAACTCGGAGATTTTAATATTGATTTATTTGAAGCGTGTGCCTTAAAAAAGTCATATTACTGACTCTCCAAACCTCCTCATAGCCACTTGGATTTAAAAAAAAAACTGAATGACCGGACCACCACAACGACAACATTCGCTGGAACTATAGTTTGTCCTAAGAGCCATCCTTTCACCACAGTACAATTTTCCCGAATGAAGTATGTCTCGTCATCGATGGAAGTAACCAAATCCCCTACCTTTACGTGTACCCTCCATGATAGCGAGAAACAGCCACCATGCTGAAAGTTTCTCATCCTCATTTTTCGAGGAGCTCTTCAAGGGGACGCATATTAGGGAAGGGAATTTTAGGGAAAATTCATGGTTTTCACGCATCTTTTGAAAGGAACGCATAGGTGTTGGGGACTTTTTTCCCCTTTTCTCGGAGCATGTGATACTGCAAGGATCAGCAAATTTTTAGAGCTCTTGTTTGAAATAATTAAATTTAAAAAAATGAGTCTTGGATAAGAAAATAAGAGACATTTTAAAATAAAGAAATATAGACAAATTTAAGGTTTAAAAAATAGGAAATTAATTAGCATGTGAATTAAATAAATAATATGTGATGATTTTAAAATATAGTTGGGTTTCTTTCAGATTAAATTATAATATTTTTCACGAATAAAATCTTTAAATTACTAAAATTGTGAAATCCACGTGAAGTATCATCAATAATTCTTAACACTTGAATTTAATCAGGAGTATCAAAACTTTTTTTTCTTTGACCTAATCTTTCAGCAACGCATATCCGACAATCGGACTCGATACTCGTATAATATTTCATCTCAGATCAAAGTTCAGAAAACGTGGGTGCGACTCGTCTGATTCGCTACCTATTTGTAGAAGGACACCCTCTAATTTTGAGTGCAAATAGCTTATCAACCATCTTGCGGTGGTAAGAACTACCTCATTAAACGACAGAAAATCCATTGGGAAATGTAGAAGGGTGTGTCAATTTATTATACTTCCTCCGAAAAAAAATCATAGAAAAATAAACTCGTGATCATAATCTGTCGTAATTTTATTAACGGGAACCGAATTGAATTCCCGCTAAAAAAAACTATACCTTTAGGCTGATAGGTTGGTGGAGCTTTCTGGTTGTAAATTCGCGAACTTTTTTATTTGTGTTCAGTCACTATGGCAACTGGGCGTGGTTATGGTGGCTAAACGTCATCAATCACATGGTATCCGTTCTTTGACTTACTGCGAATGATTGGTCAGATGAATTTGATCGATAAGTATCATTCATTCTTTCAAAGTGGCCAGTGTTTGAAATATTGTGTGTATTCTAATGAATTCGTGCAATAACAATTTGAAACTGTACAATTGATTGTTATCAAAGATTGGTGTCTTGTAGACACATTTATTGTTAGCAATATCTCTTATAGCGAGAATTTTAGCTGCAAAAATTGGATGTACTAATTGCATTTAAATATTGCCATTTGTTGTAAAAAAAAAGTAGCTTGCTTTTTAACTAATCGGGCTTAGTTTGTTTAGTTATTGAATTTCTAGTTAAAATGGTGATTACGAATGCCAATATTTTTTTAAATATTGCCATTTGTAAATAAAAAAAGCTTGCTTTTTAGCTAATCGGGCCTAGTTTTATTATTAATTGAATTTCTAATTAAGATTTTTAAAAAAGAGGCAATTTTTTTTTCATTCCAAGGAATTGGAATTACATATGTGGTTACTTTGAATAAATTGGATTGTAAAAAGTTAACAGATATTCGTCTTTATTTAATCAAAAGTTCGAATCAAAGAATTTTATTAATATTGCCCTTCATAAAGGCATTTAAAAATTTTGAAAGATGAAACTTAATTTAAAAATTAATAATATTCTAATATTAAATTTAAAATAATCATTAAGGGAAAAAACACAAAATAAATACTTAAATAAAGATTACCAAATGATGCTTTATACTCCTCCTAGTTCTGTGGTTCTGCCAAATATAAAATAATAATAAACACATATGTAAATACTATTTTGAAAAAATAAGGAATTTTTAATTGCTATTGCATCAAGAGAGATAACTAATATACAATTTCAAAATAAAACTAAGTTTTTGTTTTAAAAGAAAAAGAAATTGACATAAATGCAACTATATGTTTTAGGGATAATTTGGCATTGTGTACTTTATCACAGCTAGAAAAAAAAAATGTTATTTCAATCACATTCTGATATTGTTTCTGAATTCCATGTGAAAATTATTTTAATAATATAGTATTTTTACTAATTTCAGATCAGTTCAAGGCTATTACGGTTTCTATAAGATATGTATTTTTTGTAAAGTATTCATAATTTTTAATAATTTTATTTTATAAATTTTAAAAGATTGCTACGATTCTTTCTAAATTTAATCTGCATCAAATTCATCTAAAACATTCAAATGTGTATTTAAAACTGAGATTTGAGAATTCCATTTTCATTTAATTCAATATATGAGGGATTAAGTGATTAATTAAAAATCCTATCGTACATACGTTTTCAAATATATTTTACTGTTATATCAAACCAAGATCAATCTTTAACCCTACTCGAAATATCTGCCATATTAGCAGTTAATCACGGCTTTAACCAAGAAAAGTTTATACTTTATATTCAATGCACGAGGAAACATATTTGCTAAAATTATTTTCGTTCATGTTGTTCATTTATACAGCTTCATTATGTAGTGAAGGAAATAGGAAAATTTTCTACCTAATCCGTCTAAAATTTGATTTTTAATTTTAGTATAAAGGTACAGGCAACATTAAACTTTACCTTTAAAAATTTTTTTAATATTGATGCCACTATAAAGCACTTGTGTAAAAATTATGAGACGACACAAAAATAATATTTGTTCGGTGATTTGTTCAGAAATTATCATTGGAATAAAAAATCTAAAATATTTTTACTTCTATATCACTCCTCTTAGAGAGTAGAAAATGACGAATAGATGAATCAATTATTCTAGATGATTAGGAACATACATGTAGACAATGTTGAGGGGTATAAATTTTAAACAAACAAATGGACATTAAACTATATATCTATAAATGAAAACTAAAGCTGAAATATGCTCAAGACATATATTTAAATATCTCCTTGTTAGATCTCAGAACATAAATTCAGAATACCCCTTGATAAATTAAAAGATGCTGCTTTTAAATATTCTTGAATAATATTCACTTCTCGTCAAGTACTTCAAAATTAGGAAGCAGACGAGACCTAAATTAATTTCCTAATTTAATTTCTCAGATAAATTGTTTTCTTAAACTCGCCGACATGGAAAGGCTTGTCCATTGATAAAAACTGAAGAAAGAGAAAAATTCCAATTCTTAAATTAGCCAACTTAATGAATTTAGGAAAAATCGTTAATTGCGTTGTAGGAGTGTGCCAGTGAAGTACCTCACAGTACAAGGAGTTGATAATGAAATTTATCCAACATAATGACTTTTGTTTCAGTCTCGCGGCAAGAGACGTCAGCGGTGGTAAAAAAACGTCAATGGAATCATTAACGTCATCCATTTCTTTAATTTAATTGGTGAATTAAAGACGATTCTTCCATTTTGCTCTAATGCTTTTATGAGACTTTTGTGTCAAGGATGGAATACTATTGTTTGTAATTCTAAGAGGAATATTGTAGACAGTGAATATAATTTAGTTTGATTGTTGTTGAAATAGCTATTTAATTTTTACTGGAACATTGAAAACTAAAGATGTTTTCTTTTACGAAGTATTCTGAGATTGGTTAACTAATTGTAATGCCATTTGATTAATAAAATTCCCCAATTATTCCATTAATTGTTGAATTCATTATAGATTATTCTTTCATTTTGCTCTAATGTTATTATGCCAAAAATAGAAAACGATTGTTTGGGATTCTAAGAGAAATATTGTATATAGTAAGTTAGTCAATTTAGTTTGATTCTTGTTGAAATAGTGATTTAATTTTTACTGGAACATTAAAAACTAAAGATGGTGTTTTCTTTTGCGAAATTTTCTAAGATTTGGTTTACTAAATTGTTGTTCCATTTAATTAATAAAATTCACCAATTATTCTATTAATCGATGAATTCATTATAGATTATTCTTCTATTTAGCTCTAATGTTTTTATGTCAAAAACAGAAAACGATTGTTTGTGATTCTAAGAGAAATATTGCATAGTGCGAGTACAATTCAGTTTGATTGTTGTTGAAATAGTGATTTCTTTTGTACTGGAGCATTTAAAATCAGAGGTGTTGTTTCCATCTACGAAATTTTCTGAAATTGGATTGAGATTCTAAATTATTCTTCCAATTAAGTAATTAATTTATTTCTCTGATTAATCCTTTATCTGGTGAATTCATTAAAGATGATTTTAATGCTTTTACGATGCTTTTGTATCAAAAATGGCCGACTATTTTTAGTAATACTAAGAGAAATAGTTTATACAGTGAGCCTAATTTAGTTTGATTATTGTTGAAATAAAGATTTAATTTATACTGAAACATTGAAGATTTGAACTGTTGTTTTCTTTCCAAAAATTTCTGAGTTTGTTAAGTTAAATTATTATTCCATTTTAACCCTCTCGGCAGAGGAACGATTTTATCACTATTCAGGTTGAGTTTTAAAAAGCAGGCAATTTAAATTTATAATTTGTAAACATGTCTTAACACAGAGGTTCCCAACCTTTTTTGAACTGGCGCCCCCTTTTCTAGTGAGTATTTCAATATCGCCCCCTCCCACTTCAGATAAATCAGAGCGTGCATAATACTTGGTGAAAACAAGAATTAAAAAAAAAATCTAATAGATAGAATATTGTTGGAATTGAAGCGCTACTAAATTTCTTCTTTATTTGAAAAAAAAGTGGAATAAAAATTTTAACTTACCTGTCGTAGGACAGGCGGGGATTTCGATGATACGAATTAATTCATAATAAACTATTGCTTTCTAAATAAATAGACAGTTTCAGAGACGAATCAAAACGCATACTTGATTACATTAAAAAGTATTTTTATTAAAATTTAAAGACATCTAATTTCTAACTTAACTAATGAAAAGACTGAATTTGATGCATTTTAAGGAGCTTGTTAATATCAGGTTCGATTTCACTTTAAAACAATCGTAAAGCGCAGCGTTCAGTAACATGGAGCCGATTTCTCTTTTTCGTTACCAATGTTGCCTCAGAACTAAATCCACGTTCTGCTAAATTTGAAGAGGGGAATGCTATCAGAAGTCGTTGAACAATCGACCATAATAATGAATGCAGTTCCGATATTGACTTCTGCAACCAAAATTCTTGGTAGCCATTCTTGAATTTAATTTTTAGATACTCGTTTATCGTCAGTTCTATTAGTTCTTTATCTAACTGAGGTGATCCTGCTGTGTTGACTTTGGAAAAAAGATCCCAAAACCCAGTCTGGTATGTCCATATTTAATATATCCTGGAATCATTCCTTGAAGTTATTGTACACTATATTTGGTTAATCTTCACACGCCCCTTCGTACCATATCAAAGCCCCCTAATTTTTTCTTGGTTTTTTACCTCTCCTCGGAAAGCTCCAAACGCCCACGTTGGGAACCAATGTTTTAACAGATGCGTGGCCAAGAAGAATAAAATTTAAAACTTCGATTTATACCATCTAGGAGCCATATTATGCACAAGAAGTGATGAGGAAACTTTTATCCGACACAGGTACAGAAGAGGGAAAGAGATCGAAATTTTCCCTTCAGTGGTTTTTACTATGAGATTCTGATAGAGATTTCTTCGACACGTGTCGATTTAGGGAAGCGAATTACAGGTATCCTTAAAAGAATGTGGTAAACATTAAGGATTTTTTTTGAGGGATTTCCTTCACTTAGAACTTAAGAACCTGCTGATATTTTAAATTTTTTAGTGCCCATGTAAAAATGCAAAAACAAAATAAATGGAATCGCTTCAGGAAATATGTGAATATTTTAGCATGAAGTTAACATGGCTAAATTCTGATAAAAAAATAAAGATTTAATTTGATGGTGATGTCGTGTTCATGTTAACAAGGGAAGGGGTGCAATAGCTTCTGAGGGTAAAAACTCCTGAGCACTTGAAGGCAGAAGTTTGATTTTTAGCTGAAAAGAAGATGAAACGCACACACATTCGCTTGCACAACTCCTTTTCATACAAAGATTCATACATCTCACAGATGGAACACAAGGGAAGAACTTTCATGTCCGAGCCTGGACTTGAACCCATGACCCTAGATCATGGGGAAGACACACTACCCTATGCCAGGGTACAGCTGGCAATATTTAATTTAGATTAAAAGATAAAATTGTATATTTTTAAACATATATTTTTTAACAAATGCTTTTAAGATCACTGAGATATAAACACAAAGATCTTAGATTTCTTTTATTAGATTCTTCTTGAAAACTAGTTTTTAAAATCTAAAAGCTGTAAAACAACTTTATGCTAAAATTATCCAAAATTTCAAATAATCATGTGGAATAATTAATTTACCATTCTAGCGATAACAAGGAGATGAGAATTTATTACCAATTATACATATAGCTATGACATTGTATAAAAGTAACCAAATTTTACTGAGACGTTTTTGCATTATTATTCTGAAAGGCATGGAAAAAAAAAACTTCTTTAGCAAACTATTTTTTCATCCTATAGCTTCAAAGGAAAGGATGGGAATATATTTAAGATTTTACTTTATTGCATTTCTTCCCTTTTTCAATACATAATGAATCTCAGATTCTAATATCAAACTTAAAATTATGACTCCCAAGATATTCATCATGAAGGAAAGTTGACAAATATTGAAGTCGAAAATATTGGAGTTGAAAAATGAAAAAAGTATCATGTTTTGATCTAGTTCCATAATTCTTTCAGGAGCGAAAGGTTTTGCATCGTTTGCTGCCAACTTGGAAAATAAATTATGAATTTTAATATCATTGTAGAAAAAAATTCTTCATATTATGAGGGCTTTTGTAAATATTGTTTACTACTGTATATGTTGTTTACGTTTTAAGTATTTGGCATTATTTTTATTTCTCGAGCGAGAAAGGTAGAACTAAAACTTTTTGCTCCTATTAAACAATTTTTTCTGTACTTTTAGCTTCAGAAATATGAATTACGGGGGAGATTTTTTTCACGTTATGTTATAGTACAAAAAAAGTTTTGGGTACCGTTGAAATGTTCCGTTTTTTCCCTTTCAAAACTCAACTTATTATTGATAAAAGAAGTGTTAAAATCTTTTCCCTACATTCTATATAAACTTTTCTTTCGTTAACAACACTTATGCTGATATTTTTCAAAAATAAACGCAGTAAAATTAACTAACTAACTAAATAAAAATAAAATATGTTTCGTACTTTCGAGAATTTTATGCAAATTAAGGGAGAAACACAATATATTTCGTGCAGTTGTTTATTACTTTGAAACAAATGTTGCTCCCGATATTTGTAAACAATGTTTTAGAATAATTCTTTTAAAAAAAATTGATATCGTTCAGAAGAATATTTACTTGTTATTTGCTTATTATAAACGTTATTTTTTGTTTTTGTATTTTAGGTCTGATATTTTTAAATATTTGAATTTAAAAATTACTTATTTTGAATAATACATAGTTTGTTTAAAATACATAAACCTTCTTTTTATGTATTTTGAGAGAAGCATTTTGTGTACTTTAGTGAGCTACTTCACTTATTCTTATATTTAGTGAAACAATCCTAGCAATGACAATCTGTTCTCCAATAAACACCTTATTCCCTGTAGAATATAGATGGCATTTACTTAAAGAAATATATCTGCATTGTTCGTGAGCACACATAACATGCGCTCCTGTTTGCAAAAAAAAAAGAGAGAGGGGGGAGAGATTATTTGGAACAGTTTTCTTGACTGTTATCAAATTTTTCTCACCGAGCCACATCTTATTTTTATAATTTCCGATAATCAATTCCATATCACAGTTATGGATACTTTTTCATAATCTACTGATTTCACAAGAAACTCGCAGTGTTTCTGCGTGATCGTTAAAATGAATTTGCTCTGTTGTTGATCTCTCACACTCCACATGAACGTCTAGTTTTTCTTGACTTCCAAACAAACTAGAAATTTTTTCTGCATAACATTTAAGACAACAGGAATGCACTGGCATATAGGGTTAGGAAGGGAACTAATTCCGATACCATCTTCCCTTACCTCTTATATAATTATGAACCTTCAATCATCCCACGAATGCCATCATGGCAATAGTTAGAGAATTAATATATTTGGTATGAATGGGACATTTTTACTGAAAATATATTTTGAATTCTCTTTTCCCGATTGATTGAAAGGAAAATTTGATGCGGCACTTCAATTCACTAAAACATTTTTTAATTCATTGATGTAAGTCATTCCATTTATATGCATGTGAGAGAATGGACCCACATATATTAAACCTTTTCGTCGATTCGGTTCAAAATTTGAAAAAAAAAAACAACTTAATTTTAGATGCTAAGCCTGAGAACTAAATTTTACTTATGTATTTGTTTTTGTTTTATAGTTATTTAGGTGTCGCTTGTATTTCAACTTATAGACAGGCAGATTTCCTTTAAACATGATTCCTTCAAATTTGATAGAAATCTTCAAATGTGATCTTAAGTCTATATATTTAATTTTAATTCTCTAATGGAAAGATCTTTTTTGTGTTATTGATCATAGCTAGAAATGAATTTAAAATTGTGTTTTTCGAACTCAAGGAGGTTTGAAAGATTGAGATTCGTAAAAGTTTTGAGTTCGAACTATTCTACGATTAAAATATTTTATCTTTTTTTACCTGAAAGTAATGATACGCATAAGAGTTAATTGAAATACTATTTAAAAAAATCAGCATTTTTTGTCTCTCTCTCATTAATATGTATATGATGGTATCTCTAAATCTAAATTAAATCCTAATTAATCTCCTAATTTTTATTTTACTCACATTGTTTTAATTCTAAAATGTTATTTAAGTTCCTGATCCAATTCGACCTTTTTTATTTAATTAATGTTTCCAGTTCTGTAAAATTTCTCAAATCTGCAAGTTCCTACAATCGGAATAAAGCGATAAAAATGCGTCGATCTAAATAAATTTTTTAGAAGATCCCTTTATCGCCCTTACCTAACTCGACACGTGTAAAGAAATCCCTATCAGAACCTCGTTGTTTATAATCATGGGGATAAATATTTTGTCGGCTCTTTTCTCTCTTGTGATGTGGTGTAGATAGCTTCTTGCTTGTACGTAAATTATGTCTCCCGGAAGGGAATAAAGCTGTTAAAAAGTATCAAATTAGTCACTGACTAACTTAGCTTTCTGATAAAGTGTATGCGGACGCCAATAAATAATTTATTGCACTTCATATACTAATGAAGCAGTTTTAATTAAAATTCATTCAGAATTGAGGTATATATATACAATTTATGCTACGGCAGTGATTATTTACAAGTATTGTCATGTTTAAATGCATAAAGTTCAATATTCATAGGAAAAAGAATTCTTTAAGAACTTAGAACGAACAATTCCTTTTCGAGCAGAGATTACATCTGTAAATAAGCATAATGACGTCAGAAGAGAAATAACGTTGCCAAAAAAGGAATTTATGAAGATTGAAAACTTTTTTAAAAAGACAACAATAACGTAGAGAGTTAACTTCAAATTATATAAATGTAAGTCGGTCTTAGCTATATCTACTTTACTTTACAAAATTCATATTAAAATTGAAGAGTGTTTTCTCTACCTTCAGTTGCACAGCCGCTAAAAATATGTTTTTAAATTATATACATAATATATTGTTTATAACTGATAACTACTGATTTCTGAAGTATTGAATTTAAAAGAAAGACGGAATTAAAACGTCTATATATTTCTATATTATTTTCTGTAAGTGACCCATTTTTAACATACTATTGAATCGACGTATTGGAAAAAAAAACAGTCTTCATGTACTTTTAAAGGTAATATTTGCCGTTGGAATTATAATTTACAATTAAAATATATAATTTTATTTTTATTTATTAAGTTAAAAATAACCTAAATCTTCTTGCTTCCATATCTATTTATTTTTCTTCATTTCCTCTTGTAAACTGTAATAAATAAACAGAAAAAAATTTTAAACTTTATATAGTATTGTGTATTATTGCCTTAAGAACCCAAGCAACTATTTAATTGTTTCCTTTTTTTTCCTTATCTCGATTTTATTTTATTAAAAATAGTGTTAAAAAACTTTTTTTTTTCATTCCTTGGTGTTTTTACCCATTAACAACACTTCACCGAAGTTTTCAAACAACAGCAACAACTGTAAAAAAAAAAATGCATTAACATTTTTAACCGTGTTAAGCGATGTACGACAAAAAAGGAATACATTTCACACAGCTGTTAGTTTCTTTGAAAGCAGAGCTCTTATTAGAGCTTTTGAAGAAATAATGCTTTCGAAAAGGAGTATTTTTTGTGTGTGTTATTTTCTAAAATATTGATGCGGTTGAATGGAATATTTTTTTATTATTATTCCCATTACTCTAAGTTTTTATCTTATTAATTTCTTCAGGTTTCTTCTTCATTGATTTCTTTTTGCTCCAGTATATGAAGTTTAGAACTATAGTAACGATTATTCTATTTATAGAACATCCTGGTGTGAACATTTTACGAGATACTGCGTTTGTATTAAAACCTTTTTGTTAGTTAATGCGCGCACCGTCTAGATTCTATACCTAATGCCTATTTCTTTTACTTGCATTCTACTACTTTATTGATTTTTTTTTGCTGCAATATATGACTTAAGAATTGTAGTAACTATCTTTCTATTTATTGAACATTCTGGATTTATATTTTACAATGCATTGCCATTTGTATTCAGTTTGTATATAAACGTTTTCTTTTTTCAAGATAATCTATATACGAGTTGCATTCAATAACTAATATTTATTTTTTTTTCTTAAATTTCTCTACTTTGATTTCTATTTGATTCAGTATGTAGATTTCAAAACTATAGTTACGATCTTCTTATTGATGGAACATTCTGATCTGCAAATTTCGCTGTATATTTTTTGTATTTTGTTTGTATAAAAAAACTTTTTAACTAATTCATACACCGATTGTATTCTTTAAGTACTCAATATTTCTTTTATTTACATTCTTGCATTTAAAAAATCTACTACCTGCTATTTGGGGATCAGCTATCTAGTCATCTAATAATTTTAATATCAGATTCTCGAATATATTATATTATATATAATATATATTTTATTGTCCTAAATAAATAGATTATATCGCATATGAAATTTATTTTAAATTATTCTTAAGAATACATCTTGATTAATATGATCACTACGGAAAGATTGCAATCGTCCAACGAATTTATTTCCGAGTCATTAGAATTAGGTAATTTCTGTTATAAGGGCGCAGTGAAAAAAATCGCCAAAAAGTCGCCAAACAATCATTTGTTAAGAAAAACCACCGAATATTAGTCAAAAGTGAAAAATTAACGTCAAATTTAATGCTCAAATTCGTCAAATTCATATTATTGACCTAACTGCATTGTTAGCGTTTTGTTCACATTAGCAACATTTGTTTTGCCATTTGCTTCGCTTGGTGACTTGACACGCGTTTGGCTCACATTGGCGACATCTTACACCCGTATAATGGAAAAGTACCCTCAATTATTCATAATCCTTACTAGTGATTGTGAGCAGTAACCAGTCATTACATCATCAATAGTTTATTACATTTATCTCAACCAGCGGGTGACCGAGCTCCGATCGGAGAAAACAGGTATCGAAGCTAACTCGAAGATTTAAGTTTTCAATTGTGATTTATCAAAACAATACATGCCATAAGAAAATTTGTGAAACCATTGGTGAAAAGATAACCGGTTAAAGTGCACCATTGTAAACTATTCTAAACAAAGTTAGAGTTTGGAAAGGGAACTATTTTATACAAAGGTAAAGTAAAGGTAAAGATTGAAGTGTGTTGAAGTTCAATATTTTTGACAAATTTATTTAGAAAAACCAAACATATATACATAAAAAAGAAACATATTATAAACCTATAACAGCATAAACATAAAACTTAATTAGTTCGCTATATTGGCTATAGATGGCAGCACGTTACCGCTTGAAAATTTAAGTAGCCATTATGGCGCACTAATAAAGTTTGAAAATATCCTATCTGTAACTCCGAACTGCTCGACCGTAGCGCTTCAAAACCGGCGCCAATCGATTCCTCGTGGCCAAAACCCCAGCCCCCCAAGTTTACCGGAGTTTATTAATTCTGGGGCGAATTTCGACTTGGCAACCATTCCTCGTATTATAGTATTAGATAGATATATGAAAAGCCACAATAATTTCCATTTGTAATGCTTCTTTAATTCCACCAAGTCCGCAAATTCACCGGGTTCGCTTGTAGTGGGTGTATGATGTGAAAACAACCAGAAGAGTTCTGTAAAGAGCGATCACGTTTATTGAATACGCTGGAAAGATTACGAGGACGACGAATATACAGCCGAGGCGAACACACAGCAGCATACTACAACACACAGTAGCCCACAAGTAGTAATCGGTCGTAAAAAAAAAGCAGAAGCACTCAAAGCGGCTGGACAGAATTCAACAGATGGTGGGTATTCAAGCAGCTTCCCCCTGAGATCTCTCCAAACGTCTGCAATTCTCCACTATCTCCTCACTTTAGCTGTATCCAACTGTCGACACACTTCTGGTTTCTCCACACTCGATACGATGCTGCTTTCACAACAGACACCAGGACTCGGCACATAGCTCAGTTTAGCAGTCGCTTCAGATCCACACAATACTTGTTCTTCGCTATCATTTCCGTGATTCTTTTCACGGCTTCGGTTGACTACTACTGTATCGAATATGGGTTCGGTTGACGGAGCGCCTAGCTCCGGCTGTGAAAACTGCAAAGAGCCTAACGGTCAATGTGTTGCTGTGGCCTTACCACTAATTGTAGCTTGTAGCCTAGCTTTTATAATTCCCGTGAGGCTGTCACAGAAGGTTCTGGACCTATCAGGAGTATCACTGTTCCCAATGGCTCAGTTGCTAAAATTCTGGAAATTTCCAGTAACATCTGTTTTGTCGATAAATTTGTTAAGTTTGTTGCGAAACCTTGTGGTTACTGACACGGTATTAGATCAGCACTCAACAGGACTGATCGTAAAATGGTATTTTCAGTGATTGAAATTGCCGAACTGGGAAGCAACATTGCATGTTTGCAGCAGTATTAATAAAATACAATAAAATTAATTTAAAAATAATAAATACAAGCAGAATAATAAACTCATTCTTCTGTTGTTAATAGCAAAATTTAAAGCATTCAACATTTATAAAGTAAAATAGGCTATTTATTAGATTCTCTTGAATAATACCCATTTCGAGATAAAGCAATAGTTTTTTTTAAAAAAATAAATAGATGAGAGGCTTTTAACTCTCTATTTTCTAACTTAATTTATTTTCTGAAAATCACTAGCATTTACTGTTTTATTCACTTATTCAAAAAAAGTCAGGAAAGATAAAAATTCTAATTCTTAAATTAGCTATCTTAATGAATTTAGGAAAAAAAATTCATTAATTGTGTCAGTATGAGTTCGCCTGTAAAAGCCGCCAATAAACCACCTCAATGCAAAAAGTAAATTGGTAATGAAATTTATTCAACATAATGACCTTTGCCTCACTTCCTCCATTAAAAGCGACAACATTGGTTAAAAAAACCAATGAAATCATTAACAGCTCCCATTTCTTTAATTTAATTGGCGAATTCATTAAAGGCAATTTTTCCATCTGCTTTAATGATATTTTTAATATTATAAATTGACGATAGTTTTTCATATAAATGCACTCTGCAGCACATAGCGAAATGAAATTAGGTTGACAATTATTGAAACAATTGGTTTGATTTGTATAGATATCCTGAAAAATACGATCACTGTTTTCTTATTTAAAATGCTTCGTAATGGATTGAATAAATCTGAGTTCCGATTTAAAGCACTCTGAAAAGAAATCTGGAAGAATTTCAATCGAGAAAGTAAGGAATAGCATTTGATTGTTGAAACTGCTTTTTGACCATAGAATGGATAAAAAAGGCTTTCAGGCCGTAGTGCCGTAGCATGCCAGGTAGCATATATTTCTTAAAATGCGTATAATTTATTAGCTGCAGACTAAAAAAGCAATTTTAAGCACCCAAAAATAGGTTATAAGAAACGACAACAATATATATGAGGAATCAAAAGTATTTTAGTACCTTATTATATTTTTACAAATTACATGGGCGTACTAAAAGACAAAAAAAAATCTAAAATAAAGTTTTAAGATTTTTTTAAATCTGATTTAATCGCGCATCATAAAGGTAAGCCCCCCCCATTTCCTTTTTGAAACACGTCGATTAATAATTGTCGAGCAGATTTTAATTACTGTTAAATGATCAGTTTCTATTGATGCAATGCTATCTTATTTTTGCTTGGAAAGAAATGTCAACATAATTTAAAATAAAGTATTAAGAGATGACATGAAAATTCAGATATACTTGAAAACATATTTCTTCTTAAGCAACAAGATTTAGCTGCAAGCGAAATGCTCTTTTCTTTACATAAGAATTTATCTTATCCTTTTTCTTCATAAAATTGGAAAAGTATTTCAGTCAGCTTTGGAATTTTGTGCTGTACTTAGTCCACTGAAAACAACTGTAAAAAAAGCGTCATGAATACATTTTATTATACATTTTACATAATCATGGGTATTTATTTATGTTATTTATTTGTTACAAAATAAAAGTTTTATGCCATTCAAAACTATAGCCAAAATTTTTCAAATATTTATTAGATGGAAGTATTAATTACAAATGCAGCAGTCATATCTACAAACCTATTCCAGATAAGAGAGAGCTCACAACAATTAAAGAAATGAACGATTGTGTAAAAAGCAATTAGAAATAACAAAATTGTGCCTTTCGTTTTGGTACTGTAAGATTCAATTTTGATATTTTCGTCTTTGAGACTCAAAGTATTTTAAATTAACTCAAGGAATTTCTCTCTCAAAAATTTCTTTGCAAGTTTTACATATAAGATTAGTATTGTGTTCTCTTTCTAATTACCTTTCTTAGATTTTTTACTGTTAAGTGCAGTTTACGTGCATACACATCATTCTAAATCTTCATCTTGTCAAAACTGATGAGTAATTTTTCTGTCATATCAAAATGAAATCTTATTCAAATTTTTTTTGTGGAATTTGTTATGCATTCGCTGTTATATGCGTCATTGTTTGACTTTAAAAAGTGGGATTTGAAAAACATAAAAAAAAAAATTCTCAGTTAACTGGTTAATGGAAATTCCTGAACCAAAACTCCTTCATTCAAATTTCTGTGTCTGATCTCTATGATAATATTTGATAGACATTTCCATTATGTTTCAGAGAAGTAAGTAAGAAATTAATTTTCCAGGCATGACAAGATAAACGCTCCGATTTCATGT
>JAPMOQ010015521.1:1997779-2020193 GCA_026543055.1 Argiope trifasciata | reverse complement strand
GGAGAGCTTCATAATTTCAAATTGTGACTCAAGATGAAAACTAAATGCTGAAACTTGAGTCGGTCTCTTCCTCTTCAGTTGAGATACCTACTTCAGTTTGTTTGAAGAATGTGAAATGTTGCATTGCCAAGTAAATATGAATGAATCGGAACTTCAAACGAGTAACTCTCCGATGTTAAATTTGAGACTCAACCACTAGACTTTTGGATTTGTTTGTCAGAATCAGTCTTCATAACGAGAAATGAATTATTATTATTGTAATTTCCAATTAAAAAAGAATTCTTCAATAGAAAATCTATAAAATGTGAAAAATATTCTGTTAATATTTCAGTCATGAAACGTCATGAATAAAAAATTGACGTGATGATGATGACATAAATGATTACAAAAAGTTGCATTATCCTAAGTAGGATTTGAAGTCAGTTAATGTACTTCAAGACGATTTAAATTGCTTGAAAGTTCAATTTCCAAAATGGTGGATTTTGCTGTACGAATCCATGCTATGGCATCTTAGATCTCCTTCTCTTTCTTCTTTAATTTCATTCTATGGAAAAAATTGGAAATATTCATTTGTGAAATAAATGACTTTCCAATAGTTTTATTGCTGCTAAAGAAGCACGTGAATCACCAAATAATTCAAAAATGTTCATTATCAATTCCTTGATGTTGCGAATCATTTACAAAGTATTTTTACTTTTGTAAATAGGAATTGTTTTGAGAATTTTATAAACAATCAGCTTACAAAATAAAACTATAAACCTTAACCATAACCTTTTCAGCGTATTCCTGTAACTGACTGAATTTTAGCATTTTAATTTATTTGTCCTCCTTATATTGTATTGAAATAATGGTTACTGAAGTTTTTAAGTCTTTTTCTTCAGACTATGAGTGCATTTAGTCGTTAATATTTTCGGAATTATGTGACAGACTATTTAGAGTTTTTGCTGTTGTACATTTTTTTACATTTCAGATAAAATTTGACTGAAGGATGTAATATTAAAGACTATCTTAGTGTTATCAATTACATATACCTAAATTTTTCATAAAATCATTTTTTCTGTATGATTGTTATGTGGATAAATAAGATTCGTTTACTTTCATTTTTTTGTATATAAATATATTCCGACTATCCACTAAAATATTTTGAAAATAGCATACGAAATTGCTTTTATTACTTATGAGCTTATTATAATTTATTACTTTTATTAGAAAAGGTGAGACACGAATTTCTAATACGACCTCTTACTTTTTTTCTATATAAAATTGAGATCGCATTTTACACTGAATTGAAATCACGAAGCCTGTTATTTCCATAATTGAAAAGGCTTTAACAAATATAAATGTCGAAATTATCAACTTTAAAAAATGTAAAAAAAAGAAAGAATTTTGCGATACATTTTGGTTTTTTTTTTCTTTGAGCCAACATTTCCGGCTGTTTTTGAGAAATAAATTTAGTATTATACCCATGATTGAAGACTGTGACAAACATTGATGTCGAAAATATCGACTTAAAAGAATGACAAAATAAAAAAGAACATTATGATATATTTTCTTTTCTTCAGTAAAAGTAGATTTTCCAAACGTTGCCAGCTAGTTTTGAGAAATAAATTGTGCATTTTAACGACCTGGTGGAAATAACCAAACCTAAGATATTTTAAAGAAATTCTTGCCATCAGAAGCAGTATTTACCTTTTAAGTATTTCGCTTTATTTTTATTTACCGGATGCAAAAGCTAAATCTTCTCTATCCATTAATTTTTATTTTCTGCATTTTAAACATAGAAAAAAAGTCTTCTTTAGTGTCGTGTTTTATAATACTAAAAAGAGTTTTTGGTTATTGTTTCATCATTTCTTTCTTCCATTTTTAGCGCAATTTTGTTTTGTTAACAGAAGTGTAAAAGGAGCTTTTTTTTTTTACGCCGTGGTATTTTTCGTCTCATTTACTAAACTGTGTGCTGGAGATTCTCCAAAATAGGGTAAAATAATAGCAGTTGCAACAAATGAAAAAATATATATTTGCAGGCATTTTAAGAAGTGTTAAGCCTATCTATGACCAAAAAAGGAATTCATTTTGAGCAGATGTTTTTTTCTTTGCAACCGAATGTTGTTACCGGTGTTTGTGAAGAATGTGTTTTGATAGTTCTTTGTATATTTCTTAATGCATCAATAACCCTTAAATGAATGCCCTTTTTTGCCATCTTTATATCAATACATTATACTCGTAATGATATATAAAGGCATCTATGCATGCTGTGCCTTTTTCATTCTTTTTTTCAAAGCAGTAGCTGAGACTTTTTTTTTTATTATACACTTTAATTTAATTTGTTTCATTTCATGTCTATAAGGATGAATTCTTTAATTTATTTTGCACGCATTTAATGATGTCATAGATTTTTCAAATTTTATATACTTTTGTGTTCTTAATTAATATTTAAAATTAATACTGATTCGTAAGTATCTGTTTCTAAATTAATTAAATTAAATTTGGATTCTATGTGAATATCGCCATCTATCGAAGAATGTGGAAAAACTGATTTCACCTTTTAATAATATGTATAACAATAAATTTTAAATTAATGTCAGTAGATTGTAATTTTTAAAATAAAAAAATTTACTATATTATAATATTATAAATATACATTATTTTACTATGAAAAATAGAATACAGTGAAATGAGTTTTAAAAATTGATCATTAATCGTATCAGTATGAGTCAACATCTAAAGACGCTGATAAATCACCTCAATTCAAAAAGAAATTTTTGATGAAATTGATCAAATATAATTTTTATTAAATGCATATATATATGTGTGTGAAATTAAATGACATGTTTTAATAAATGCATCATCTATTTACATATTTTAGTTATTATCTAGCATCACATTAAAAATAAATATGTTTATTAGTGTATGAATACTATTGTTTCAAAGAAAAAAGTTTTTTTGTAATAGAACGTAGAATTTTTTGTTCGCGGTTTATGAAAGTTCAGCATATATTTCTAACACCCGCATGAATGTTTATGCTGCGGTAATTTCAATCGCAGTGTCTGTGTTTACATACCTACATTAAAAAAAATAATCTCTTGTTTTATTTTATTGCTTTCATTTTATATACTTGTTGTTGTAAACAGCCGACCACCGCGCCATCACTGAACGTAGCAGTATTGACAGAATACGTTTTATATACTAAATGCCATTTGCTGATCAAGATTTCAAGAAGCATTAAAAACATTAAGAAATTTAAAGAATTTAAAATTAAAAATCTCTTTAAAGTGTTAGTAAAATTGCGTTACCAAATAAGTTTATTTCTCCATCTAGAGTATGTGATTTTGAAAAACGATTTAATTATGTTATAAAATTATGCATATACGGTATATATATGGTATGCATTTTGTGTATTCATATCATATAATTTATCTCTTCAAATGAACGCCCGTTATTATATCTTTTAACAGGCTAATAATAATTGTGGATAAATTCAGTTGGACATAAATATCAAAATTATCCATTTATATCGAAAATATTAATAACAATACACTTTAAAATTTTTATTACTTTTGATTTTAAACCGTTAGGTATTGAAAATTTATTCGCGTTTTTTATCACAGCTGCGTTATTACGATTTCTTTTTTTGGCATCTTTCTAAATTTCTTTCTTTCCTTTCACTCTGAGTGAAAAGTATATTGGAATTTAATTTGCATTTTATTAAATGTCATTTTGACATTTTAATCAAGTATTGAATTTTTCCTCAAGAATTCTTTTTGAATCTTCTCTTCATTTTAGAGTGATCAAAATACAATAATATTTATCTGGCGTTAAATGAAGAAGTTTTAAAGAAAACTTCATTAAATTCTTAGGAGGATTTGTAAATAATGAATATTGAAACTTATCTATGATATTTCGTCCTTCTGGAAATGAAGATGCCATATTTTAAAGAAAAATATATTTTATTTGAACAGAACGGACAGAAACATGCTTTAGAATTGAATGCGTATGTCGTAAACATACATAAAAAATTAAATATGTTGTCTTAAATTTTAAGTTATCATGAGAGAACAATATTTTCTTAAATCACTTGATATCAATCCAACACAGGAACCATGAAATTCTCATATTACTCAATTCATTTAGATAGACGATGATTTTTGACCATCTCAAAATCAATCTAGTTATAAATTTTTTTTTCTCGAGGCAAGAATTTCTTTTTCGTGACAAACTAGTTTAAACAGGTTTTAAACAATCATGTGACTTCCAGATTACACACATTATTCCATCGATATTTAGAAAGCGATGTTTTTTCACTTCAAAATCGTTCAATCTCCAAAATGTGTTTTTTGCACCAACTAGAAAAATAAAAAAATAATGCATATATGTATAACTTTAGATATCTGCACCTGTTTCCCGTTTATTCCCATTTTCATCTCTGTACTACTTCGGGGGATATTTCTTATGACCCTGCACTATATGAAACAGACAGGGGAATCGGTCACGAGACGGATAATCGCTCCAAGTTGTGACTTTTTACTGGCGATAAATCGTAAAATGTGATAACCTTCATTATCACATTTAATAACCCTAAAAAGAAAAAATAAATGCCATTAAGAGTGATAATTTGCCAATTTTCTGCTCGTGCATTTCGTGCCTTCAAAAAAGTTTAAACCAAAATAGCATCATATCCTCACATGATAAAACTCAATCAAATTACAATCGATGAAAATGAGTTAGATATATTACCTGTCTCTTGCATTGGCCGATCCTCTTATCCCATGTTTTCAAAGATGCAATTGTCTATCGCAGGAAAAGATGCAATGTGAAGTGAGTTTCAACGACAAAATATTTATTATCAAATTAAATTAAAGTGAAGAGTAATTCTTCATATTCTTATAAAATTAATATGCGGACTACTAGAATATGCGGTTATTCCTTGCTTGATTAGCATTACCTCCTATCCGACTGGAAAACCCTTACAGTCTCTGCAGAACTCGGTGTTATGCTTTTGCTTGACCATATCTCTCTTGCAATGCATGATATCTGTCGTCACCTCTAACAGAATGGTGATGGCAACCACTTTGCAGGTCAAATCAAGATATTCTTGTTAGACTCAGTCTGAAGGATGAGTCAAGGCTAAGCTTAATTAACTTCCACGAACAAAACTATCCTGCCATAATTGGTCTTGGAAGTATTTAGATTCCCACGTGTAGCTGGATTTAACAACCCCTTTGGTGGAATTGAAAGATGCCTTTCGATGGATTGTTGGTGTCATTAGTGTCGACATGCTACACTCATTTGTAACAGGCACGTGGAACACCTCGCTTGTTTATTATCTTGTGGTGTCATGTTGAAGATGTTTTATTTCAAAATAAATGTCACCATCTCATATTGTTGTGAGCTGCTTCATTGCTTCGTTTTGTCTGTGTCATTTGTGCATGTTTTAAAGATGAAAAAAAAAACTTCAGTGTCATTCTGATGAGAAACCGTAACAAAACGAACATTTTCTAGGTCATTCTGTTTCACCCTCTCGTATTCAAAGCACAGATAAAGCGTAGAAATCGTCAAAAAGATCTTGATTGTTTTTTAGATCGTCGTTTTAGATCTTATTTAGATCTTCCCGAATCCGAAAAGCATGTTTTTTGGAAAATCTTCGTTAATCTGTGACAAAGATGACTAAATAAAGAAAAAGCTTTGAACTACATGGTGGAAATTTGGTATACGATCTTAAAAGCAAATTTGCTTATTTCTATCAATTTTTGAGCAAAATCTGCTTAGGGGAAGTCTGTCTGTCCGAATACAAGTTAGCAAAATATATAATACTAAACGAAGAAAGTTAAATAGATTTAACATCTATAGTGTAGTCATGCAACACTGGTGGGAACTGTTGTTGAATCCTAATGGCCGTCATTGGTCACGGTACCACTCTTCCTGTAGGGAGTACGTCCCGTCATCGATTGAAAGAGCCAAATCCCCCACCTATTATTGTATACAGTGGGTTGACGAGATCCAACCACTATATTGTAAGCATCTCATCCTCAATTATGAGATGCCCCACCCGGGAAGGAATACATCTATAGTGAAGACATCTATCAAATTTTGAGAGAAATCCAACGAGAGGTTTATCGTTTGTTGGTCTGTACTTTTAGAAATATGTAAAACCCATTTGCTCAAAGATGCAATACTTTATATATATATGTCAAATATGGTACATGGTTTTATGAATTTAAATATAGTCTTATGATATTTTTTATTTAAGTCGTTCGGGAAGAGTGCCTTTAAAAACTTAATTCGATTTTATTAATGCCATAATAAAATTTCCAAAACATTCACTAATTAATATTAATGACCTGTCAAGGATTAATCGCCAAAACACTCGCCAAAGATCTCGTGGTAGATTCAGTAAAAACGCCAAAGTAACCATCCCATGCTAGGTGTTTACTGAGATAACATCTTTATAAGAGAATATGTCAGAAAATTTTGACTCACTGGCTTCATTATGAAGTTAAAAAAGTTTGGAAGCTTTAAACTTGGCGTTTACAGCTGCATTATGAAGTTTTATACACTGAATATATATTATACAGAAGGAATAATATGCAGAAGGAATTTAATGACGCACTAACTATCCAACACTCTGTAATGATTATCATAACCACTTCTAATACAAAGTGTCTAGCACATCCATTAGAACAAACCTATTTAATTCAAACTACAGGCAAACAAGCCTCATGGAATAGCCGTTCAGAATCGCGATGTCCATATTTCATTAGAAGCAACTTCACAGAAGCCAAACAATGTTATTAAAGGGCATTTGCCCAAAAATGATTAGACGAATCTATCGAGGCACTCGTGACTTTTCTATCAATAAAACCCGTGTTTATCAGATGCAGCTACTCGTTTGTCGGCACATCCATCGTACGGCTTCCAGCTGATGGGCTGTTATTATGGAGGAAAATATTGATTCGGAATATTTCACTGAAATGGAGTCGGATGGCCGACGGCACTTTCTGCTGCAGCAGTTTATGCCGAAACCCTAACTGGGTTCTGCTTAATGGGCTTATGTCCGGAATTAGGACGTGGATTAGGCGTGAAAGTTTTGGGTAATGGGCCCTACATGATTGGTGGACTTGGAAGTTCTGAATGGGAGATTAGTAATATCTCGTAGTTAGTAAAGTTGTAATAGTTTTCATTGTTAAAAATAGAAGTTCTGAGTATTCCATGTGAGATTGGTCTTTTTTTTCTTTATCAGTTTTATCGCTTTTGGGTTTAGTTATTTTAATTGGATATTGAAAGTTTAATTTAATTATTATTTTAGTATCACGTATGAGTATATTTATTTAATGTTTGATGTTTTTGAAGCTTAAAACTGCGTGGTGTGAAAATTGATGATTTATTGCTTTTAAGGTATAAATTTTTTGCTTTTAGGGTTATTAGAAAATGATAAAGAAGATTTGGCGATTTATCGACAACAAAAAATTACAAATTGATGTGAATGTCCACCATGTACCCGATTCTCCTGTCTGGTCAATTAAGGTCGGGGTTGCGAGAAGTTATCACGCTAAGAAGTACATTGAGCAAAATAAGAATGAACGCGAAATAGCAAGGTGAATTATTAAAAGTTAAAATTAATTTTCAATTTGTATTGCTGGCAAAAAACTTTTTAGAGCTCTAGGGTTTTTAAAATAAAAAAAAGAAAACATTGTTTTTCTAAAAGTTGATGATTGCGCAATACTATAGGTGCAATTTTTTTTTTTCTGTCCACGTGAAAAAGTTTTAGAGCTCCACCAATTTTAAATTCTAGGGAAAATCCATTGTGTTTTTAGATAACAACTCATGTGTAATTTGATAGTCATGCTTAAACTGGCTAATGACTTAAATTAAGACAAACATTGACTTAAAATCCCAAGTTAACATGGGAGAACACTATTATATTTTAATAATTGTATGTCTTAATTTTATGATTTGCGATAGCAAATATATATAATAATAATAATATGGTATGACACTGACTTATATTATTTTAAGTTTCTGATGTATGTTTTATTCTGGTTTGCTTTTATCTGTTCTATACGTAAATTTTATATTCACTTGATGTAATTACTTTACACAGTTTTTTGAGCAGTAATTAAATCTAATGATTTCATCTGAATGACATTTTATTCTCAAATTCAGCCCATATTTTCATAAAAATTGTTTTGGATTAATATAATTGGCCAATGAAGAATGAATTTATGAACTAAAATATCGCTTGCGTACTAAAGAATACCACCGCACTTAACTTCCCCTATAAGCAACCTACTACTCAAATGGGTGAACGGATTGTCAACGAAGTTTGGTATACATACAGACTATACACGAGACGCTTTACCAACTTTCGGAAAAAAAGCTCCAAAATACCCACCAGTAGGTGCCTTTAGCGGAAAAACATTGAATTTAACATAATAAACCCCCAAAACGGAATACAGAAATATTATTAACATTTATTGACTAGATTCTGATGACCTTGTCATTGAGCCACATTAAGTAAAGGCAAACAAAAAATATCAATTCTCTGTTTCAGAAAAAGCAGCTAAATTTGCAGAAACAAGAACATATTAGGACAAAATTGCACCAGAGAAGCAGTTTTTAATCATAATCAGGGTCATGTAGGGAACGGTGCTCCTTGTGGTATTATTAACGGTATCCTTATTCACCTAAAAAATTCAAGTCGATGGACAGCGTATTCAATAACAGATCGTAACTGATCAGTTGTGATGCTTCGCACATGATGCGTTATGGAGATTCCAGCTTTTACCAATTTTTCATTTTATCACTCTTGCTTCTTGTTCAAGATTAGTAATATCGTTTCTGTATTCCGTTTTTGTCGTTTATTGTGTGTGTTTGTCTAAAAATTCGCCCTATGGTGGACATTTTGGAATAATTTTTTTTCTCAAAATTCAGATAAAGTGTAAAAACATCAGAGCATCTCATGTATAGTTTATACACCAAATTTCGTCGCAATCCGTTCACCCATTTACAATATATGATACTTTTTATAGGGAAGTTTAATTATAGTCACCCTGTATATATTTAGATAATATTTTTATTGCAAAGTGTACAATACTCTATCTGTAAGTAAGTCTTTATCATTTTGGAAGGAAATAATAAATCGGAACTTTAAAATCCAACGTATAAATTATAACCATCATAACTAATAAGCAGTTTGGATGCAGGGAGTAAGTCTTCAAAACTGGCTATATTTGTTTATTTTTTAAAAAAAATTCCGTGATTCCATCTAATAATTTTTTACGTCATAATGCAATTTAATTATAGTAAATCAGCGTTATAAATTTTACCAATTATGTTCAAAACCTAAATCCATGTAGGCTGTAACTAGATAATCAGTCAACTTCGCACCTTTAATCATTTTCATAGGTCTATTTATCACAATTATCGTGGCATCACTTTGACTTAAAGGTATCTCGGAGACAGTCATCTCTCAGAAAAACCGCGATCTTATCTCGGATCCAGAGATATAATCTTGAGATAACAATCTGTAAAATATCATCTTGATTACAGAGTGCTGGTTAATTTTTTATACCCTTGTTGCTAATCCGCTTGCAAATGTATTCCATTTTTAAGGATTGCGGTTTGCTGCGGTTTTGGGGTTTTCTGTTCAAGAAGAGGGATGAAATACAAATTTTTATACCTGATACTGTATGTCAAATAAAAAGGATACAAAATATTTTCTTCCCATGTAGTTACATAAATATGGTACGATTAAAAAATAGATAAAGCTCTATTTTCTTTCTGATCCAGATGAGAAATGAAATACAAATTTTTATATTTGATACTGTATGTCAAAAATAAAGGATGCTGTATGAAATGTAAATACAGTACTATTAAGGAATAAATAAAGCTATATTTTCTTTTCTACTTTCCTGAGATGGATAGATCGCCTAAAGGAATTATTATATCGAATCAAAGAATCTCTGTCAAATTTCGGATTCAAATGGTCAAAGGGAGGAAGTGGAAAATAAACATTTGGTTCTACTCAGCATAAGGTAAAACTAAACATAGATTGTGCTGTTTTGTTTATAAATATAGGAATTTGTATTATTTGTAGTCCAAGAGTCGATAATTCACAATTATTTTTTGTCACTGTTTGTTAGTTTTATGTGAATAGTTTTATGGCACCTGTTTGTAAATTTAAAAGACGATAAAATTCTACGAGAGTCGAACTATTTATGATTTGGACAATTGTTATATATAATCGTACGTCGCCTTCCGTAACGCTGGGGGAAAAATCAAAATATACTAATTTTTTATTTTTTGCTTCCTTATTAAACGCAAAATATCCTTTTCTGTTTGGATTCTAGCAACTAAGAAAGCTTTTAAATCTTTGAATCGACTGATTTATCGGTGTTTGCATAAACCTAAATATAAATAAACAGCAAATGACAATTAATTAGATAAGCTTTGTAACTTTCAATCTTTTATGTCCGTTTTTCAACGGGAATTGAAGGTCATTACTATCAGTTTAAGCACATACACACACACATACATATATATAATTTTTTATCTTCATTGTGTTATTTTTTGTTGGTATGCCACTATTTGTTTCCAGTTGATTTTGAAGAATAGTTTTTGATTTAAATGTTCGTTATCATTGTGGACAGCAAAGATTCGTTTAAAAGAAACGGCATTTCTAATATTTATTATATATCTACATTTAAAATAAAACTCAAATACAATTTCTTCTTTCTAATTTTCTTAGCAATTTCTGAAGTACGTGAGACTTTTTGAAACAGTTTGTCAGTTGTTCTGTGACAATAAGATGCGAAATATTATTAGCTATTGTTACATTAAAAGCTCGTCTAGACAGAAATTTCTTCCAATGAATGCATAATGACATTCAGGCTGGTTTCTGTTGCAGTTCTGTTTCAGAGACTAAGTATTCTCTTAGGAAGGTTATTTATTCATATTGAACTACATCTGAATATTTAAAATAAAGAATGAAAAAAACCAGACCTCTATCCGATTTGGACAATTTTTATTTCTTTTGAAGGGCGTAGCCTTTTAAAGGTATCAGACTACGTTAAAAACACTGATTACAGACCATATTAGTGAATTTTTATTGATATTTCTTGTAGTTAAGAGTTTTCTATTTCTTTAACAGTATCTTTTCTAGGTAAAGGAAGGCTTGACCTATGATCCAGGAAAATTTTGTCTTTAATTTCAAATGTCTCAAAACTTTAATTTTCATAAAAATTCTCCTCCGTCAATATGATATCTCAAAAATTAATAGAGGTACTAACATAAAACCTTCAGTGTGCGTTTTAATTAATATGGGTAATTAAATGAGCGAAAAGTTTTATGGTGAGTGAAATACTCTTCCATTTATAGGTGTTTTTAGAAAAATTAATCTGTGAAGTTATGAAAAAATGCATATATACGTATATTTTTACACATAACTTCTTTGCATCTCAAAATTTTTCTTACATTTTGGTTCATTTCATTCATCATTATATTCTATATCTATTGTACAAATAAAAATAAGATTGCTGCATTAGAATTTTGTGTAGATTATTAACCGTTTTGGTTAAATTTCATTAAAATTTACTGCAAAAATTTCCTATTTCTCAAAATTTATTACATTTTCAGATAATAATTATTTTGTATTTGTAGTATTTTGTATTATAATTGACAAAACATAAAAAAACAGCTTTAAAAAGTTCTTAGTCGGATACATAAAATATGTCAAAATTACTATCGCTTTTCGTCCACTTCTCATTTTCTATTGATATCGCAAAATAAAGCATTGATATAATCCCTGCCTACAGCCATTTGGCTGATCTTGCCAATTTTATCCGGCTATAAATTTTTCCCATTAACACGCAGAATTAATGAATCAAAATGCCTCTATATTTATCGAATATAGTCTCAAACAATATTTTCGCTTGATTTTTTTTCTTTCGTAAGATATGGCTCATCAAATTAGGTCGACATAACTAAATTAAGACTCTTAATGAAGTGAACGAATAGTTAATCACCAAAAGTGACTAATTGTTTTAAAATGGTATAACAATCACCGAATAGAAGGAAAGGAAGATTATAATAAGTGTAATAAGCAGCGCAGTCACTTATATATATAATTAACCCTTTTCTAGACGAAAGGTAAGGATTTCCAACAATGAAAGAAATTTGCTGTTAAACGTGAAGCAGTATCATTTTCAAACCATCTGTTGGGTGCTGAAATCGGCAAGAAAGCGAAAATATTTTACTTATTGAAAATGCAGTAATAATGGAATAAGGGGGATGCTTTTAATATTTTTAGACTTTACTTACTAATATTATAATATTTTTATCAGTTCAAAGTGCTTTTATATGAAATGGCAAAAGTATACTAAAATAGTATATTCCCCTCATAGAAATAAATCAGTGTGAATTCGGTCCTGAAATTAGAGTTAAGTAAATAAATTCTCTTTAAGCTGTCACACACGATGAATATACCGATTCCTTGTTATTTTCTGTCTAATGGAGTTCAGTGAATGTCTGAATCGTACACTTACTACAAAATGTGTCCGTTTAGACAAGCGCTTATCCTCTTAACATTATTTCAAATCTGATTCAAGTCATCTATTTCTTTTTAAATTTTTGACACATCATAATATTTTGGTTCGTAATAACACTTATTTTACATTTTAAAAAATAATGGTTTTAATATTTCTCGCGATTGATCCAGAAAACTGTGAACTATATTTTTCGTTCCCTACCGAATTTGGAGCCTGGATTCACATCGCTTTATTCTAGATTCTTCAAATATAAATAGTATACTAACTTTGTGATTATAATACATTGAGCTCCCAAAACATTATACCAGCTTTGTGATTATAATACATTGAGCTCCCAAAATATTATACCAGCTTTGTGATTATAATACATTGAGCTCCCAAAACATTATACTAGCTTTGTGATTATAATACATTGAGCTCCCAAAATATTAACAATCAATACACTTTAATGAATAAAAAGAAGCCTCTAATTCTTTACACGGTTTTTCCATCTCCGAACTAACTTACTAAGCCTAAATATAAAGCATTTTTTTTTCTTTGACTCTGATTTGTTTTAATTATAATGAGTATCATGAACGGGAAAATGTAATGACTTTTACAATAAGTTCTTGAGAAAAAAAAACACTAAGTAGAATTTTTAAAAAAATACATGATTTTTTTTCTAATTACCACAGCGTATCCTGGAATGTCTCATGACGATTTAATGAGCACAAAAATAAAAAAAGAGGGTGAGGGGGTAGAAAAAAAACGGCCCTTTGGAGCGAAAAAAGTATCAATTGATGCTCGGAACTGCAATTTAACAAGCGATGACGGTAGTGGTGCAACATGGTTTTAGTTTTAATTAATTACCTTAATATGAAATACATCCTCGTAGCTTGAACCCTTCAGAGCTTATAATTGGGATTAAAATAATAATAAATTATAGCTGCGATTAAAGTGAGAACTTTCTGACTAGGGGCATTTATACATTTTTTTTTAATACTTGCTTCGTAGTTTTTCCCGGAATGACGTTAGAAAAATGAATTTACCTTGTTAATAGAAAGTTTGCTGTTATAGTTTTTACAATGATTTTTTTTACCGATATCTGCTTTTAATCTTTTTTTTATTAATATTTTAATGCATTGTTTAGAATTTGTTTTAATTAAAGATGTATATGAATTCATTAAAGTAACAAATATTAATGAGTTTTAATGCAATTGTAATTTTAAATCGATAACACATTTGAAATCAGTTTCTTCATGTCCGATTTCGCTTAACAATAATGCATACATTGTCATTTCAGCCTTAATGGGGATTTTTTTTCTGAAAAGAATTTCTCATGATCTCCTTTAAATTATTACTATGTATGATAAAATTTATCCAGTAGTTTTAAACCCATTTCAAAGTGGAACTTTAACTACAACTATCCTGTACTACTTTCACGAACCATAGTCATTTTTAATACTAAGAACCATTCATAGGTTTTTTTTTAATTTCTTAATATCTGTATTTAAATTTTTTAAAATTCGAGTCACGGTGCTTTGCAAACTAAAAACATTCAATTTTAAAGTATTCTTCTCCCCTCTAACTTCCTCTTTTTGCATTCTTGACAAACTTTACATCAAATAAACCGTTCCGCGAAAACTTTATTCACCATTTTGCCAAGCGAATTATATAGGATAGCTGCTTTCTGTCGATAACTTTTTTCCCAAACTTATTTAAACATGTATCTACGAGTATAATAAACATATATAACATAGAAAAAATCCTAAAATTACCAAAAATAAGTAAGAAAAATTTAATTTGGTAAAAGTAGCTCTTCCGTAGGTACTACGCGTGTCTCGAGTGGATAAAGAATAAAGATGGTAACTGAAGATAGTGGTATCATGTATTAATTTACTGAAAATGGATTAGTGTGAACCCTTAGAAGATGCTTATCGTTATGAATTGATGGATAGTTGAAATTTTTCTTGCCTGTTTTAAAGTAAGGCGAAAAGTGGTTGAGTCGAGTGCGTGTGGGTTGATGATTTAATGAACGGTTAGTAAAAAATTCGACTCTCGTCCCTTCTGTTAAGTTATATGTTGAGTAGGTGTTATCGTTTATAAGATCTTCTCGCTAAAACTGAAGAGGGAAATTTTAGAGTTGTGGCTTGTATTCTTGTTTTATTGAGGGAATAGTTTTTGGTACATTATCACAAGAAAAATATCTTTAAAGTTCAACATTTTTATAGTTCTTTTAAAACTGAGATTTTTCTGCTCTAGAAATTGCTTAGAATAATTTATGTTAATTTGTTATCTAATCTAAATGGTTACGAGATTATTTTTCAAATAAAATTTGAACATCTTATTCAGTTATGATAAGAAATTATCAATGATGGAATGCTTCAGTGTAGAATCTTATCTTCATCATGTACTTAAAATAATTTAAAGTTTCAAGCAAATTAATAAGATTTCAGTGGAACAATTTATTCCTAATCGGTTGAATTTTATTTCAATTATTCTTTTTTGCATAACTTGATATTCATGATTCTCGTAATAAGGTAAGCAACTGTAAAAATGTAGGCAACATTAATGTCATAACAATGTAAGCAGTCTTAAGTTTCAAAGGAAAACCATATTATTTAAATATCTTTATACCTGTTCTTTTTTTTTTTTTGAGTGCATGAATCTTTCTAATGGCGTGAGGATTTGATGAGCGATTGGTAAAAAATTCGCCCTCGACTGCTCTGTTAAGATTATGTTGAGCAGGTGTTATCGGTTACAAGATCTTTTCTTCAAAACTGAAGAGGAAATTTTAGAATGGGGACTAGTATACTCATGTTTAATTCAGAGAATTATTTTTTTGGCTCGTTTTTTTAGTAAAAGTTTTTATTTTAGTTAGTTTTTTTAGTTAGCCAAGATTTTAATAGTTTTTTGAAAATTAAGATATTTTTGAAAAAAAAATTATTTAAAATAATTAATGTTAATTTAAAAAAAAACACGTTAAAATCTTTATGAAATTAGTTACAAGATTTTTTTTCAAACAATCTTTTCCTTTTTATTAAATTATGGTAAAAAATTATTTAAAATGGAATGCTTTAATGTGAAATCTCCACATTGAATTCATCTTCTCTAATCTCTATTATGCTCTGAAAACCTTTCAATGATTTATAATTAAAATTATATATAATTATTTAATATTACATATAAATAAGATTTCAGTTGTATAATTTAGTCCGTATAAATAATTTAATTTTTGCTATTAGGATTTAAATAGATAAATTATTTGTACATCTAATATTAAAAAAATCTGTAAAACTTTGAATATGAAATAATTATAATAATAACTTAAAGCTAATGCATTTTCTATTATAAGCCTAAATGATATTAATACCTCCTAACATTTTTTAATTTCTCTAGCTTTGTCTCAACTTTGACAAACTTATTCTGAAATAATAATGAACTAAAGATTGAAGTTTAAAATTTTGACTCTTAAAATACACCGAAAAATTTTCATTTTTATATACTATTCAGCTGAATTTATTATTGTTTCAAAATAGATAACTGATGAAATTCCAAGAGGCTCTTTCATCTACATAATAGCATTTGTCTTCATTTTGTCTAGACTATGTTCACGGGGAATTAGGAAATTTCATTAAAATTTTAATGAACTCATTTCACTCTTTCCAGGAATTTCGAGTTTCTTCTGCTTTCACCAGCATTTACAGAGAAAATGAAATTTGAAGCATACTATGATGGTAATGAAGGCATAATTAGTAGTCGCTGAAGAATTCTCCAAGTTCCCTGTTTAGCTCTCATAATTATTGCTTAACTCGTCTAAATTCATCGCACTAACCCACTTTCTAGTAGTTCTCTTACAGAAGAGTTGACATTCCAGTTCAGTAATTAAATGCAGTATTACCGAGTTCTTATAATTTAATTTTGGCATAATTGCTGGGTGAGGGCTCTTTTTCATCGAAGTGAATAAAATTTCACGGGAGAAATTTTAAAATGTAGGAAAAAAATATTAACTTTTTTTCTGGTTTAACTAATGGAAGATTCACTAGTTTTAAATAAGGTTTAGAAAAGTAAGGTTTGCAGTATAAAAGTTTTTTTTAATTATATAGAATTTTATTAATAATAATTTAACAAAATTAATGATTAAGAATATAATTTTGTCAGTAAGTTATTTTGGATTTTATATAATGAAAGTTTATTTTAGTTTAGTTATATTAACGTACCGTTTTGAAGCAACAATATGGCTATTTTTGGACTGCAAACGCCATTTTGAACCGCGATCATATGACGAAGACGACACTTGAGTTTGTACCTCTCTCTCTCTAAAATTCCGCATCACTCTTGTTGGAGGACTTTTAGCACCGACGAATTTAACATGCAGACTCTCTTACACGGTGGTTCTTCGGTAGAATCGGGTTTCGAACCTAGAGCCCTCCGGTTCCCTAGCCGAAACTTTATCACCAGTAATCCATGGTTTTTACTAAATTTGTAAATATAAGAGCATGTTTCATCGACTGATTAATATTGGCAATAAATATTACTACCTTTTTATTATTTGTTAATATGCCAAAAGTATAATAAATTTTTCCCCTCATAGAAACACACCAGTGAGAATTCGGTCCCTGAAATAAGAGTTATTAAATACATAAATACTCATTTAGCTGTCATACACGATGAATATACAGATTCCATTTTATTTTTTGTCTTATGGATATCAAAATATGTCTGAATTACATGCATAGAAAATGTGTCCGTTTAGACTGGCGCTTATCTTCTTAACATTATTTCAAATCTGATTCAAGTCACAAATTAACTAATGTAACTTGTATATTATATACACTGGCAGAATGCTTAAAAAATAAATAAAACAGATGCACATATAACATAAAAGAAATTTATACATGCGAAAAGTATTGACAGATCTTTTAAAGTTTTGGTTCAAAAAAGAACTAGACTTCAGCCATCTAAACTTGTACGTTTTGTAATTATCATGATCTTATGTATAAGGGCTTGCAGAGTTCAGACTTCTGAATAGATTTCGTTCAAAATTTGATACATTTCTACAAATTAGATAGGAAGTCCATTCTTCTTAGAAATGTATTTCATGATACAATGTGTGAGACAGAGATTTGAAGTTAAAACAATCATTACTTTCGAATCCATGAATAATTTCAAATGTAGATATTTGAAACACAAATAGACAGTAATTATTTTAATACAGAAATAGTAATCACGTTTGAAATGTTCAACTAAAGCTTATTGCACGGACAGAACTTCTCAGTAAGAATTTATTCCTCGTGCGAGCTCTTCGTCTTTTTATAGTTCCCCAACAGCATATGGAATTTTCTTTAAGAATCATTGAATCTCTTTTCCTAATTAATAACTCTTGCATTTTCCAAAACTTTTATTTTTACTGCCAGATTGCCAAATAGCCCTTAAAACCAGCATTATTGACATAGCATTCGTTAGAAATAACTGCAAACCACTTTTTTCAGGATGATTCTGTTTCATTAAACAATGCTGTAATTTCAAAACTATTTATTCTTGCTTTTGATCTTTATCATGGAATACTTCAAAGGAGGATTCTAATTAAGATATTTTAACCTAAATTATCACAATAATTTCTATTGTTTCCTTTTTGTAAAAGAAGGAAAAAAAGCTCAACTAAATGCTTGAATGTCGGTTCCAATTTCGAAAAAAAAAATGTATATATAAATTTCGATTGCTGTGATTTTTCATTTTGGATATTAAATCCCTTTGTTTTGAAGTATATATTTATCCAGTTAACTGTTTCGTCCTCTTCGGAAAATCTTCATCTAAACTGTCATAAATATACACATATTAAATAAATATAATAGCTGGCTTCCTGCCATATGGGAGTGCATCCTCCCCTTCAACTGGGAGTCCCGGGTTCGAATCTTTGTTCGGGCATGGGGGTTCTTCTGTGTTCTATGTGTGAATGTGCCCCTCCCACCGTAAAAAGGGGTTGTTAACACATGAAGTTTCTAAGTCTTACTTTTGGCCTTAGTTGGCGTTGCTGAGTAACAAGACACTCATTTGGCTTAAACCGCTGACAAATCGGTCAGCAGTTTTGTAAAGCACCACAAGCAATAACAACAATATAAATATAATAATTAATTAATTGCATTATAATTAATAATAAAGATAATTGTCATTGAATAAACTTGTCATAGTCCAAAATGTACTTTTTCAATGGCGAGTATACTCGTCAAAAACATCTAGCTGGTTAAAAGCGTTTCCGTTTTTGGTTTTAAACAATGTCGTATCAACTACCTGCGTTGTTATAAAGTTTTCTTCTAATAACGAAATGAACAGGAATGCAGTGGGGCGATGGTAAAACTAATTATTAACAAAAACGACGCACTAAATAATCTTGATTCTATTTATCTCCTTCCTGTTATGAAATTTATTTTTTGTTTATCTTTATGAATTATTCTTTGTTTATCCACATAAACTAATTAACTCACTTTACGACTATTTTTTTTCTTTGTGACGAAAGAAATAAACAGCATTTTTATGCTCCAGTCTCCTTTAATAACTGCCTGACAAAGAACTGTTATATACCGGCTTTGATTTCTTTTGAAATAAGTGCTCTGCATCTTTCCAAGAAATCCTACAAAATAATGTATCTGAAGAAGATTTTTTTACATGTATATGCTCTATGTTTCTTTAAAAAATAAGGAACGGAATTTATTTGTATCATATAAAAAGAGTTTCAGGGAATACGTCCTCTTTATTACAAGAATTCTATGAAAAACAAACATGTTAGAAAGGCGTAATGATAATGCCAGATTTTTATTCATTCCGAATCTCTTTTGAAATGGTTTATGGTTATCTCTTTATTATTGTTATTTTTTTTTTCTTTTCAGTTTTTTGGCTCATTGGAAATGTCTCACGGGTCCTTTAATGCGAATTTGGCGAAAATTAATTAGATGTGTTTGGCGAAAATAAATATTTTGTGTTTATTTCAGGCAATTAGTTTTGTGTCTAAATGTAGAAATGTATCTCAATCCTTTCGTAACAATTGGCGTTTAAAAGCATTAAGAAGGTGACGACAAATTTGTAAATATAGTCTGTTAATTGGATAAAAAAGATTTGATAAAATATTTTGATCATTTAATTAAATGGTGATAATGTTTTATGGTCATTTCAGCCAATTAGTTTTGTTTATATATGTAGAAATGTATCTTGATCTGCTCGTGACAGTTGACTTAAAGAAGCAAAAAAAATGACTATAAATTAAAAAGTATAGTTTATTAATTGGATTAAAAAGCTTTGATAACATGCCTGTATAATTTCGGCCACATTATTATTTTGTATTTCTTTTAGTCATTTAGTTTTCATCTGTTCCATTGATTCGTTCGTGACAGTTGTTTTTTAAGAGTTTAGAAAGACGATAACAACTTTAAAAATATAATATGTTAGTTGGATTTAAAAATTTGATAAAATATTTTTGTAATTTTGACCATTTAATGAAATGGCGATCATATTTTGTGTTTATTTTATACATTTAGTTTTGTGTTTCAATGTAGAAATCTTTTCTACATCATTTTCTACATTCCTTGTAGAAAACTTTCTTGGTCTTTTTCCTGAAAAATATCTAATGGCATAAAAAATTAAATGTTTAGAAATATATTCTGTTAATCGGATTTGAAATATTTGATAAAATATTTTTATAATTTCGACCATTCAATAAAATGGCGATCTACTTTGTGTTTATTTTAGTCATTTAGTTTTGTGTTTAAATGTAGAAATGTATCTTGATTCTTTCCTGATAACTGATTTATAAAAGCGTAAAAAAAAGCAAGTTTAAAAATATAATCTGTTAATTGTATTTAAAAAGATCTGATAAAATATTTATATTACTTTAACAATTCAATAAAATGGCGATCGTATTTT
The DNA here is from genome assembly GCA_026543055.1 of Argiope trifasciata. Taxonomy (NCBI): domain Eukaryota; kingdom Metazoa; phylum Arthropoda; class Arachnida; order Araneae; family Araneidae; genus Argiope; species Argiope trifasciata. The sequence continues at coordinate 1,999,758 of JAPMOQ010015521.1, read as the reverse complement.
ATATTTATGTTAATTTATTTTAACTCAATGATAAAAAAGTTTTTTAATGAAACATTTTTTTTACTTCTATAGCTAACTTATTTTTAAAATTATTTAGTATATTTAAATATTAATCTAAAATTTTAAAGCTAACGAGTTAAGTCTTCGAACTGTCTTACAAGTATATTTGTCAAAATTTAAATTGGATTTAAAAAAAACGTCAATTGTTTAAAGCGCTTAGTGTTTTAAGTAGATTTAAGAGATAGATAGAACTATTTGGCGTAAGAGTTGGCTGGAATTGTGCCAATGAGTAGGTTGAATTAGGCCAAGGATCTAACTCTCGATCTTCCGATTTGCAGCCGAATAACTTATCCACTATACAAAAGTGATCATTGGCGTGTAGTGGCAGTTACTGGCTTATTAAGATGTCACCACAATTCTCACCTAACACTGAGTTGGTAGAGTGACGAACGATTTTATAGCACCAAGCATTATGTCTAGCGTATGAAAGTTGCTGCTGCGTCAAGTGAGTCTGACGACTTTTCTTTTGTTGTGTCTGTTGCGGGTAGATGACCCAAGACAGCTGTTGAAAACTCATAAAGCCCGAGATCATCAATTTAGTGTAAGTGTTGGCATAATTGTGTCAATGTATAGGTTGAATTCCGCGAAGGATCGAACCTGTGATTTGATTTGCAGCCGAGTAACTTATCCACTATAACTTATCCACACTTAACTTATCCAGTTACTGGCTTATTAAGATGTCACCACAACTATCTAGCTTCTGCTAGTCAAATAAAAGGGAAAATAATTTTTATATATTTTACTAAGAGAATAATTTTTAGACTTCATGATTTTTTCTATTTATTTTCTATCGAAAAGTTAATATTAAAGATAATTTAATCGATATTTTGTTACTATATTAATTTTTAGTAAGACAATAAATTTTTTATTAAGAACTAGAAATCATTTCGCTGTTCCCCCTTTTTTCACGGAATACTTTTACATTTCTTTCTGATGGGATTAATAAGATTTACCCCTTAGGACTCCAACGTCTCCGCTCATGCACCATTCAAGGCAGTGCTTCATTTTGTCGTCATTTCCTTATATATATATATTTAATTTTGACTTAAGAGGGATAAAAATATGTAGATTAATTTTTCGGGAAAAGTCAACTTAAATAAATTTATATACATTAATTTTCTGGAGGAATAAGCAAATTCTCTTATTCGACAAATATTTATGCATTGAATTATTTTTCGGAGCTCTTAGGGTTAGTGTGAATTGTGACATTTTCTTTTATGCTTCACTGAAGGTTAATGTAGTGCATTTCTCTCGCGCACACACTCTGTATGGATAATGCAGGGTGTCCCAAAACTGAAACACGCTTTTATTTTTCTAAATATTACACATGTATCTAATATAATGCCATCTTTGCAAATGTAATCTAATATAATGTTATCTTTGCAAATGCAATCTAATATATAATGTCATCTTTGCAAATGCAATCTAATATAATGTCATCTTTGCAAATGCAATCGAATATAATGTCATCTTTGCAAATGCAATCTAATATAATGTCATCTTTGCAAATTTGCAAATGCAATCTAATATAATGTCATATTTGCAAATTTGCAAATGCAATCTAATATAATGTCATATTTGCAAATGCAGTCTAATATAATGTTATCTTTGCAAATTTGCAAATGCAATTTAATATAATGTCATATTTGCAAATGCAATTTAATATAATGTCATATTTGCAAATGCAATCTAATATAATGTCATATTTGCAAATGCAATTTAATATAATGTCATCTTTGCAAATGTAATCTAATATAATGTCATATTTTCAAATGCAATTTAATATAATGTCATCTTTGCAAATGTAATCTAATATAATGTCATATTTGCAAATGCAATATAATGCCATCATTGCAAATGCAATCTAATGTAATGTCATCTTTGCAAATGCAATCTAATATTATGTCATCTTTGCAAAT
>JAPMOQ010015521.1:1937121-1977196 GCA_026543055.1 Argiope trifasciata | reverse complement strand
TTTTTTTACTTCTATTTTTTAATATTTTATTTTAACTAATGCACTAACTTTTTCCTATTTAACTATTTATAACTATTTTGATATTTTAAATAGTTTTCTTTCATGCTTATGAATTTGCTTAAATTGTTGAATCTTCTATTTTTATAGTAATGCACATAAATGGAAATTTTTAAAGAAAATTTGGGATGCAATTTTTAATTTTAGTTTAGTTTTATATAACAGTTAATTGAACAAATATGAATTTTCAAGTCTGTGAAATAATTGTCATTTTAATTATAATATATGCACACAAAAAACATGTTCTGTATAAATTGTCGAGGGCTTAAGTATTTAAGTATTTCAGAAAATAAGCAACTTATATTAACAGACACTATACCAATTTAATCCTAAAGAGCATAATTTGATAATAGTGTTAAAGTAATGATGATGATGATGTGACCGTGTTTCTACGAGAAAGGGAGCAGTAGCTTCTGGGTAAAGCGACCTGAACACCCGAGAGCAGAAATCTAACTTCTAAATCAAATGAAAATGATACTAACACACACATTTGCTTGCATAGTACCTTTCTGACAGGGTGGCGCATTAACACAACTCAAAGAAAGAGCAACCATGCCTGAACACGGACTCGAACCCGAAAGGCCCAGATCATGCGGAAGACGCATACCTGTATGCCAAGACGCCGGCCGTGCAAAGTAACAAATAATTTAATAGATTTATTGGAGTTATTTCACTTTTTATGTATTGAAACATAACACTTAAAAATATTTTTAGCAAGCACAGAAAAAAAAGAATATTTGATAATGCTTTGATTTTGCATGATCTTCGTAGTCTAATAGTCACCGAAAAATATTTCGAAGCCAGAATTTTTTTAGAAAAGAAAATGCGGTTTAAACTTGTTTGAAACGCACACCTAACTATAAGATTATGCAATCGTCAACTTTTAGCAAAGCGATGTTTTTCACCCATCTCAAAATCATTCGAGGGCGAAAACTTTATTTATTTATGTATTTTGACCGCAAGAAAAATTTAAAATGAAAGTTTAAAAAATATTATTTTACTATGTATACACCTTTCGAAATCTCATCTCGCTGTTTCGCGTTTATTTTTAATTTCTTGTTCGAACATCTTCGGGCGATAATTTCTGAAGACCCCATACCATTTAATCTCTGCTTACGCATTTTGTGGCTTCTAAATCCACGCACGAAAACACCATCATGTTCTCATATGATAATAACTGAATTCCCTCAGTATATATTTCTAAATACGCCACGACTTCCTATACTCTCCTTAGCGTAACTTCAATATGAGATTTGAATATCACAAGCGAATACAAAGCTTCAGAATATTCCAACTCTATATCTTGTAATACATCGAGCGAACAGCTTATTCAGTTAACTCAATACAGCTAGGCGATTCTACGCCATTAATAACACATACCTATTGACACTACAACATCCTTCATTTCCTTATGCCGCTGTGCTAACTAACTGTATCCCTTTGTGGAGGGGTTCTTGGCATACACCTTCCGAAATGGATGGCACAGTGGCCGATTCAATCATCCCCTACGTCATTCCTCTGGACATCGTGGATCAGAGATCTGATCTCTGATCTCCGATGTTGGAGATTAAGAGATAGATGTTTAATTACAGGAGAAAGCTCGTGCCGAATCCATTTGTAGAAGGATTTGTCCAAGTCCTTGGATGCGGCAGACTGTGCTGATTGGACTAATTTGCAAATTGCTAACTCCTGGTCTTGTCTCTGTTGATTTGCTGAGAGGTAATCTTGTGAGTTGGATGGGCCGGAGTTAAAGAGGTGCCCGTAGGGATGTTTACCCAGTTAGTTTGGTTCGTATGGGCTTAGTCGAATCGAATGCTGCGCGAATCTTTGTATATCAGCTGCTGTTATTGGGAATTAGAATTTGAAAGATATTCAGTAATCGTTCGCATAGCTCATTTAATCTTAAGATATATTAGTAGAAAAGTGAATTATATATAACAATTTTGCAAGATAAATTGTTAAAATATTTATTGGAAGTCTCAATTTACAGGCCGTTTTTAGAAATGGCTCGTTTGAATTTGTCTTCTATTTTGATTTACTTTGTTAAAGAATTATAAAGTGGCTTAAATTTTGTGTGATAAATTATTACCGAAATTATTATTGTAAAGACATCATCGTTAAAGAATTAAATTATATTTTCTTTGAAAGTATATATTCCGAAATTCTATTAGGAAGAATTCTGCTTCAATTAGTTTGAATTTGTCTGCTTCAAGAGATTTGAAAATAAATGACTGATAACAATGAAAAATGGTCTTCGATTTGAAATATATTAATCAAATAAACCATATTTAGAACGAAAAGTATGAATCGTTATCAACAATCTTGCATAGGAAAATAAGGATACATTAAATGTTGAGAAATGTATGTAATTCTTTGAAAATAATCCCTCGTAAACTATTCAGTATTTTTAAATTTTTTTTAATATAATTGCATTAGAAAATATATTGGATTACGCCTAAATCTTAATGTACACCAAAATAGAGAACTGTTTTAATACAAAAAAATTTAATATACTTAATTTTCAAACGGACTAAAAAAGTAAAAAATAATTTCTTTTAACCCCAAAGAACATTTTGTATTTGTGAATTCAAAAAATTTCAGCACAATCTATTTAGACATGAAATTAAAAGAAACTATTTTATATAATTAGTTTTCTGTATATGAAATTTTGTAATCGATTTTAAACTTACTTTTGAGGAGCTATAGCCAGTGACAAAATTTGATTGAACAGACTTAGAAACATATTAATATTACATTGTCTTTCTGTTCTAAGGTGTATTTAAAATTTATCGGTAAGTTGCATAGTATACGAGTGATTTAAAGTCTATTATGAAACGTGTATTGAATACACGTAAAGAAAGCAGGTTAAAAAAGGGATGGTTTGAAGTCAACTTTCTTACGCGATAGACTCGACGTATCTCAATATATATTTTATTTTTATAAAACTTCTCGAAATCTTTATAAAAAATACATTTATTTTTTATGATTATATCTCATAGTAAATGTAACTAAATGATAATAAGCCTTTTTAAAATTTTTTTAGCTAATAAGATACGACGGTGGAAACTTTAATAGTGGCAACACTGCTGTAAAACCGCCACGCAACCAAACCAAACAATGTCACATATACCACACGTTAGCTGCATACCTACCTTACCTCTTAGCACAACGACTCGTCCTTCCTACGTCTCGCGCATGCGGAGTGACATCAAGAACTGATCTTTGTATTAGCTTGCGGTCTAAAGTTCAGATGTCAGGATGTTTTCAAAACAACGAAGTGGGATAAAAAGTGAATGTGCAGCAACAGAGGTTGCACAGTGGTATCATTACACTGGATAAGATTTGGGCTAGATCGTACCTACCAAAACTAAAACGCCAACCAAACGGATGGTGTCATTACGGGTCACCAAGACGTTCGAAATTTCATCAGAACCCCAACAAAGTGGAAGTTATGCTGATTCTCGTGTGCGACTGTGATGGTGTTAATGATGCCACTCTAAAGCACAGCGTTCCCCCACAGCAGACCGTCCAGAGATTCTTGCTGTGGTAGACCGGTCCATTCGAACTATCAACAGAACAGACGTTGCTACAGATGTTCTGCTATTTTCACATCATTGGAAACGGGTTGTACAAAATGTTGGCTACTATATTAAAAGACTGTAAAACATGGAGACATAAATGGCTTTTGTATTCCATGTAAATAAATAGTTACCGCTATTTAAAGTTCACACCCTCGTATTTTTTAATTTCATTTTTAATCTTTAGTCTTAAATTTATCACACAATGTAATGTAAATGTGTTTATAAATATTATGTAAGTCTATAAATATTAAGAAAATTATGAAGTTCAGGTTATGTTCCTAAATTCAAATGTAAGTGATGCCACTTATACAAAGTTAAAATTTACTTATACTAATTGATTAAATGAAAATTCTAATAGATTAATAGATTACGATGTTTTATTATTGTGGACATAATAATTTATTTAATTTCAAATCATTGTCACATATGGGCGCATTTGAAAATTCATTTGCGAAATTCCATTCTTATAAATATGAAGCAAACTAAAGTTAAAGATTTTTAAACTCTTTTGTTTGCCTTATTTTTGAAAAAAGTGAAATAGAAATAATTGTTTTTCCATTCGAATTTATGAAGGTACTAGCTGTATTCATATTTTAAATTTGAACATTGCCATGTAAATAAAGTTGAAAAGATAATTTAAATTAGTGTATTTTTAAAATGTCTTCATTGACAAATTTTTAATAATAAATTTTTAATAAAATTGAGATGACCAGAAAAATGGTATTTTAATTCCAAATTTCATGTTCGATCTTAAATTTCCTCAAATATTTCTTATTTATATAATTAGTTGATCATATCAGCAGAAAATAAGTGTCCAAACTCAGTTGCACCGAAATTCAGGTTGAATTATTTTTCAAAAATGCGCCGAGGAGTCTAACGAATCTTAAATAAAAGTTTCTATGGTTTCATTGTTGAGCTGTGAAAGGAACATGAGCAGAATAAAATAGAACTTTAATGATTGGAAGATCATCATTAGTGGAAGGCGAGCAACAACTCAACTCAAAATGCCAATTAGAATAATACATTGGGGCGAAATCGCATTCGAATTTTCAGAAAAGTCACCCCTCTCTGTGGAAAACACTCAGCAATAATCGATGATCGTTAAAGAGTGAAAGCTTTGGGGAATTTTTGTTTTCTGTTCCAGTTTCAGAAATGCTGCATTTAGAATTTGTTTATCAAATGAGTCAAGTTGGCGTCTATAGCTCTTAATTTAAAAGATGTGTAGTTGCTTATTGTAGAGCTCCATTCAAAGATTCTATGACGAAAGATTTGGTTGATCTTATGAAGATGTCTGTGGTAGTTAGTAGTGAACTATAATTTAATATTGATCTTGAGAATTTACAATTGTGTTTCTAATATAACGTATTTTTGTTGGGAATATTACTTTTTAAATGATTAAATGGAACAATTGAATTCATTTAAATTCGATCATATCAACACAATTAATTTTAAAAAATTGTTGAAATTTTTAAATTTGTGAAATTATTAATTTTTAGCGCTCCGAAAAGTAATTAGATGCATAAATATTTGTCGAATAAGAGTACTTGTTTATTGCTCTCAAAAATTAATATATGTGAATTTTTTTAAGTTGAATTTTTCCACAAAATCAATCTGCAAGAAAATAATTAAATGCTTTATTCAACAAAATAATGCATTGTCTTGAATGGTGCCTGATAGAAAATATTGGACTACTGAGGAGTAAAATTAGTGAAAAAAAAATGTTTAAAAATGAAAATAATGTATTGAAAAAACTAATGTATTGAGTTTTGTAATAGTGAAAAATTCATTTTTTCTTACCTTCCAGAGTTACCTCAAAAAACACATTGTTAGAAAATGTCTGTCTGTGACAAAGTAACTCAAAAAAGCTTTAAGCTTATTCGGATACGTTCTTTCCACCAAATTTGGCGACTTCTGTCAAATCGTTAGAAAATTCTGTTCAGAGGTAGTTCGCTTGTCCGAATAAAAGCTAAGATAATTACAAAACGAAGTGAACTAGAACGATTAAATTCACTACCCAGACTTAACATCTATAATGTAGACACCTCTCAGATTTTAAATCAAATCATGTTGCGTGATAATTAAAAAATGTAATGACTTAAATGTATTAAATTTGGTATTGGATTTTTTGATTACGGGTGCAGTTTTGTGCAAAATGTTTGTTTCAGTCGCTACACAATAGATTGAACATCTTTAGTGTAAACGCCTGAGAAATTTTCAATCAAATTCAATAACGAGTTGATTTTCTGTCGGTCTGTATTTTCAGAATCATGTAAACGCGAGAATTCTAACACAACATGACTTAAATATATCAATTTTGGTATAGGATTTCTTGACAATAATTGGAATTTTTTGCCATATTTTTGTTTTCGGTCTGTTTAGAAAAACAAATTTAAAACAGAAATGCAATTTTTATGTATTATTAATGTATGCCAGTTATGAAACGCCAAAAACGTGCAAAGGATGACAGTTACGATAGATTCATTCAAAAAGTTGTATTATTATCAGGTGTTAATATTTTGTATTGTGTGCCAACGCCATGTAAAGCGTTCTCTGGCATAATAAGTTTATTAGAATTTATGTGAATCAGTCTTTGGAACAAGCACTCCTGCTAGTTAGGGATTTTTGGAATTAAAAGAAAGTGCTTTTTAATGTTTAATTAACTGATATTTCATTTATATTAAATTTTATATAAGTTTAACTAATTGATATTTTGTCATCTTCAATAAAAAAAGAAGGCCACTATAGCACAATTTTTAGTCATTGATTCTCTAAGTTAAAAGTGCAGTAATTGATGCTTATAAGTATGGATTTATCGACTTGAATTCAATTGAAATATATGTAGATAATTAAGAAACGCTTGGATCACCACGGTTGAAGTCTAGTATACCATCTTTATACCAGATTTATAGATTTCTATCAAATTTTGAGTAAAATGTTTTCAAAGGAAATACGTTTGTCCGCTGTTCGAATATAAATTAGCATGATAATTACAAATTTAAAGAACAGAACTAGTTAGATAAAATTCTGTACAGATTTAACATTTTTAGTGTAGATATCTGTCAAATTTTGAGTCAAATCTAATTCATTACTGATTAACGGTCTGCACTTTCAGTAACATATATTCATAATTGGAAAACTTAGTGACTTAAATATTTAAAATTTAATAAAATATTTTGTGACTGTATGCACAGCTTTGTGTCAAATTTTTGTTTCATTCGCTTGAGAAAAACGTATCTAAATTACAAGTTCGATTTTCAGATACTATTAATTTCATACTAGGAATGACTGGCCAAGGCTTACGCTATAGATTCAGTAAAATGGCTAAATTTACCCCAAAAGTAAATATTTAGTAACTGTTGTACGTTAATGCCGTGCATGACGTTCTCTTGCATGAAAAAGATTATTATAGAGTATGCGATAAAGTTTTGTTGAGACCATTCCCTCTGGTTTTAAGCTATATTATAATCCTATTGTATTCTTTTGCTGCCTTATTTTGTAAACGTTTTGTGAGCAATACAAAATGATTTTGTGATTAACTAATTACAATATCAATTAATTATAACCTCGAAATGATTCTATGTAATTATGGTAATTGCATATATGTAATTACTCCTTCCGCCTAAACATTGCTAATGATTTTGAAGTAAAAATAAAACTCAATAACGATTATTGTGTTTATAACAAATCCAAGACGTTAAACATTCTGGTTGCGTAACGGTAAATACTTTTTCACAATTGCAGTAGAAAGGTTTCATAAAATAAATCTATTCTGTTGTTTCAATTCCATTCAATTTTCTCTCATAACTGAGCAAAAAGAAAAACGATTTCGTGTAATTAGACAATAAAGGATTTCCAGTGAATGTTATGCTGAGAACATTAAACGCATCATTGTCATTTATAGATCATTTTTTAAAAATAAATAATTATTCTTTATAATAGTTTTGATTGATTTAAAAGACATTATCATTTAAATACCATAAAAATTTAAATATCTTAAACCTCTATTATGATTAATATAATAGAGGCTTAAGAAGGAAGTAATTATGTAATAAATAAAGATTTTATTTAAAAAACCATTCTTTTGATTTTTTTAAAAATGCATCAAAATATTTTACAAGGAGTTTAAAATTAAAAGATGATTGAAAATTTGTATTAGTTTTTCTGAATAAACGTTTATTTGATTTACTGACAGATTATGCCATTTCATAAAAATTATTCAGAATTTATTCTTTTTCTCAAACGGATTCTATTCATTTAAAATGTGAAAGATACAAGCTTGGTATAAACCCTAACCTCGGGAATGGTTAAAATTGCAATAAAAGCAATATACATTTCAGAAAACCTTGATGAAACAAAATAGTCTATTATAATTACTACATCTGCAAGTTCTCTTATAGGTGGTATATTTCCTTCCCTGTTATGGCTATAATTTAGTTTCTAGCTGTTTATCAAATTATTTATTTTATTGACACCTGCTTTCATCCTAAGTATCCTAGACATCCTAGGAATCCTAGAGTATAGGGTAGTTATAGTATCAAGTACCTATTTCAGTGTGATACCTCGGTTTGTGGTGCCCTAAAATTGTAATTCCTTGGCATTATATGGGCCGCGGTGGCCAGTTGGTAAGGTTTCGACATCAAAACCGGAGGGTCTCAGGTTTCAGGCTCACCCCATTGAAAAACTATTGCGTAAGCGGGTCTGGTACAGGGCTAAACATCCTCCTGATGGTGTGATGTAGAAGCTTGTAGAGGGGGTGCCCGCCTAAGTATCGTCCTCGTTATCGGGCCGAGATTCAAAATTTCACGTTTCATCCCAAAGTAGCACAAGCGTTGCTTTAAAAAAAGGGGAAGTTAATGTAACTAAACTAAACTAAACCCTGGCATTTTATTTCCCACCTAATCGAACCACACTAACCAGTGGCGATTTCAATCACTAGGAACTGACTTTTTAAATCTCAGTGTCAATATTTCATAATGGAACTTTATTCCACGAAAAGTCCTCAGAATGTGGCGCATGTTGAATCCCACATTACGGCAAAACGTTCTTTTATTGATACAATGTGGAAATCTTGTCTGCGCATTGTCGGCAAAAAATTCGAAATACTTCATCGATATCCATATATTTAGACCTTTTAAAATATCGAAATAAATAAAATGTGAGTTAAAGAGTTTAGGAAATTGGCTTGATTTTCATTAATACAATGAAAAATATCGCCTCAAATTATATTTTAAATTTATTTTTGAATGTTTTTTGATTAAATTGGAAGGAATTGCTCCACAACTGAATATTGACGATAATGCATGCCTATAACAATGTTTTTAATTTTAAAATAGAGCAAAATTGATTTTAATGTATTATTATATTCTGAGAAAACTCCAAAAACTCGGTTAATTTTCAGGAATTAGTATTCTGGTGTCTTCTTCTTGCTCTACATATTGCCCTTCCTAAGTATATATAATGTTAGACCCAGTGGTAGATCTGTATTATGCAACGCTAACTAATAGATATAAACTCTAGACCATTTATTATTAGTAGTGGAGATCATCAAATCTTAAATTGTTTTGTTAATATTTCTTATATTTACTTATTTATAAAAAACTTTTTTCTGAAAAAAATTACCTTGTGATAAATTTCTGATTTCATTTTTTTTGCAATTTAGTTGCTATGTTCCTTGGGCATCTAATCGAAGAATTAGATGTTTATATTCTTTAATTGCTACTAGCATTTGCCCACTTAATGATTAAACGTTTTATTGCATGGCATGTTCTAATTCAATTTCATGGTATTTCATTTTCGAATTCGAGTGTCATTTTCTCTACTTACAAAATTACAAAATTGGAGATAATAACGGATGTTGGTAGTCATTAAGTTATTGACATGAGGGATAATTGGGATTTGTAATCAATATCATTATTGATATTAGAACATCATAAGTGGCATGATATTAGCAATTTGGAAATCTTTGGAGACGACTTGTTTACCTTCTAATGATGGATGCATTTAACTTACGGGTATAGAATTACCCCCTCTCTGTAAAGTAAGTAGTGTTTATTGTCTAAAATGTCTTGGTACCTGCTTATTAACAAAGTCGAAATGATGTGTGCTTGTTTTTCCTATTTCAACTGCTGCAAGAATCGACTGAAGGATGTGTTTTGAAAAGAAATTTGAATGAATGGAACTATGTTATTTGTTGTTCAAGCTGCGGGATTATAGCAAAATATTTTAAATATATTTGAGTTTTTTTTCCAGGAATGCAAGGTTCGAGTGCGATTGTTAATAGATTTTATTATATATTACTGAAATATAGTATATCGTATTAAAAATAATGGATTGAGAAAATTACTAATTTAATAAAGCTGGTATGATTTCGAGTTCTAAATTTCTGATTAAAATAATGTACATATCAGTGCAGATTGATACTTTTATAAATCAATGATATATTTTTCAGGGTACTTTTCGTTTATTATTGCTACCAAAAAGCGCCAAGAAAAATGTTGCCAGTTTGGTAGTTTAATCATCAAAGTATATAGAGTTTGATTTGCACAATTCAAATAACGCACTAGAATTTATTTTTATAACTTTTTAACTTACTAATAAAATTTTAATAGTGCTTTTTGGTCGCGCTATTGCTGAATTTTACCGTTTTTCTGGTGCAAAGATGTCCAAAGGTGGTCTGGCATAAAATATTTGAAATCAATGAACGCACGTTGTTGATATACAATAAAGCTAATTCAACGCCAAGTTTTTTAGACTGTTTTTGTTCACAGTATATACAAAGACAAGGTATTAGCAAATTTAGTCGGAAATTGGAAAAAATTTGATTACGTGATCTTCAAGTAAATTGGAATTTTGTGTCAACTTTTTCTTTCAATTTCTCAAGATAAAAGATAAAAAAAAAAACACATTCTGTGCCTCTTATCAATTAATGGTATCCCAACTACTAATCGCCAAAAATTGCAATCTATCAGTTCTTTTGTTACTATTGTTCGTCATTTGTATGCTTAATTTGCTTAAGAGCATGTGAGAAAGATACTCTTGAAAAATTGGAGAGTATGCGAAAAAGATTCCTAGAGATAACTCTCACTGGTTTCAGTCAATCCATTGTTGAATTTGGCTCCAAATTGGCCAGATGTCTATTTTAGAGATGTCAAATCTGTATACCGAATCTTATCTTTCTAGTTCTCTTCGTTTTGTAGTTATCTTGACGATTAAGCTTTGGCATGCAGTTAATAGTATCCAAAAAAAAAAAAAAAAAAGATTCTGTATTTTCGATTATTTTTTCCCTGTCGATAGACACAAAAAAATTGTTCAAATGCTACATTCGTCACAGAATCTCATACCTTTTTCCATATGTTTTATTAATTGCTTTTTTTAATTATCGCTTTTTATATGTATTTCTGAACGTACAGATTGAAAGACAGCTAATACCTCATTTGAGTTACCTCAAAATTTGATCGATGTCTACACTAAAGATATTTAATGTGTATACCGAATTTTATCCATCTAGATCTTTTCGTTTTGTAATTATCGCATTAAATTATATTTGAACAGCCGGACAGAGAGATTTCCTCTGAACAAATTGTACTCTGAATTTGATAGAATTCTGCAAAGAGACCATATTCCGAATTTCACCAGTCAAACTGGAAGCGTTTTTGAGTTATTTTTGTCACAGACAAGCAGATTGATATTTGTCAAAATGTGATTTTAAAAGTCATTGAAGTAGTTATAAAGCGAGAAGATTTGTCAAAATTGACGTTCCAAATTTATTTGACGATTGCTATACTTGGTCTTGGCATAATGGACCATTTATTACATTTTTATTCTTTACATTAATTTATAATAGATACCGATGAATTTATTAGATAATAAAAACCTTCAGATTGTTTTTATATGCTGTTTTCTGTATTCAATAATTAAAATAATAGCTAATGAATAGAATAATGATAGCTTCTAATATATTCCTATCAGATTAAGAGTTAATCCCCTTGTGGTAATATGATAAAACATAAAAGTGCACTTACTCTGCATTAATAGAAATTAATTAAATGTATCAAACATTGGAAATGTATCGTCAGAAGTCTCACGAAACTAATTAAATTAAATTAAACTATATGATACAGAATGCTATCTATTTTATCTTAATTCTTTGTCAAAAGCAGCATTTTTTAAAGACATCAATCTTCCATTCAAAGGTTTCTGGTGTAATTAAAATCAAAATTAATTGAATATTCCATTAGACTACAACAAAAGAGGGTTGGAACATTCAATTATTCGTGATTTATATTAAGAGGAAAAAACATTAACAGAAAAAAAAAACGTTGCAACTTTTCCATTAAGACGAGTTTTTTTATATACATATATATATTTCTTTTCATCAGGTAACGTTTTTAATGTAATCAAATTTGATTTTGTTCTTGATGATGTGAAAAGGCTTTTGTCGTTTGTTTGAGTACAAGAAAATATGCCGCAGAGTTTTTCTTAATAACTTATGACAAGCTTTATAGAGTTAATTAAATATTTACGTTAATCCAAGATGAAAAGTCTGTAGCCAGAATGTAAAAAAAAGATAAAATTAATTAATTTATTTATCTTATTCCTGCACGAGCCTAAAAGATATTTTTCAAAGATTGTCCATTACGGTTGTAATTTATTTAACCTTTAAATGTTACTGGGTTTAAAGGTTAAATAAATTGGCTATATAAATAATATAAAGCAGTGATTCTCAACCATCATGCCGAGGGCTTTAGTGTGCCGCCAAATTTTAGAAATCTATATAACAAAAATTATAAGGCTTTTTTTACGAGAAAAACTTGTTTAAATTAAAGAAAAATGGAAAGAAATATGAAAAAAGAGTACGTGAATAGGAAAACGATAAAAAAGGAAAAATAGAAAGAAAATATATAGATTATTAAATGTAGAAGACGATTGAAAAGAGCATTGTAATAGCAAACATAAATAAAATTAAACATCAAGCTCAAATCTCTCACTAAAATTATTCTTTTGACTGCCTTATTGTTAATTAATCCCTTAATAAATGTAATTTTTTTAGTGCATATTATAATATTTTATTTTACATTCAAAATTATTATCATTAACTATTTTGCACTATTTTAGGAGTAAGTAAACGTCTTTTAAATTTATCTTTTTCTTTGTGTGCCCCCAAATTTCAAATCATTAAAAGTGTTCCGAGAAAAAAACAAATTTTAGAATCGCTGATATAAAGTATAATCAAATTAAATTTATACTTAGACATTTTCAGAAAATTCAGCAATGTATCTGAAAAGATACATACATAATATAAAAGTTCAAGCTACTAAGAATAATTTTGGGATTCTTTTGTTTTTATGGTTTTATGTTTTGATATACATACCATTTAACGAAAAATCGACAGTTTGCATATTAATACAATAATAAAAAGCGCTTTTTAATTTTTATCTTGTGTGAACATTATGCTGTTTTGCTTTGAGGTTTTGAAGCCTCAGAATGCGTAGGCAACAAATTAGCGATTTATAGTTTTTGAGGCATCCATTTTTGGCTTCCAAAATAAAAAATTGATGCAGAAGGTTGTCTAATTTGGCGATTTATCGCACCTAAATTTACTACTGGATTTCCAAATTATTCATAATCTGCATTTTTACGAATTGTCTTATTTTGTTTAAGTCCTTAATTAGTTTAAACTGGTTTGAAATAAGCACAAGACAATATCAGATTACACATGCTTCGATATTCTGAAAAACGATGTTTTTTCTTCATATATATATAATATGAGAGAGAGAGAGAAGTCCCATGATTGTTTTATACCGGTTTGATTTGATTAAGGATTTAAATTATTAAAACAAATAATGACATAAAAATAAAAATGTTCTCACATGGTGACTTGGAATTTGTAGTTCTAGATTTCATTTTTTTTTCTCATTTTATTTAAATCTTGTTTTAATAATCTAATTTTAGTGATTAAGATCAGTAATTGCTTTCTTTTTGTTAATAGTTGATCCACCAATGAATCATTGTTAGCAAATTAGAAATGATTTCATCACTGATTATTTTCATTATTAATTATGCTTTCGCTTTGCTGTTAAATACATTTTAAACAGAAATTCAAAATTCAATGAAAGCGAATTTCGATTAATATCATTTCAATAATCTTACCTTACATATTAATTATCATTGCGTTATTTCTCTTTTTTAAGGCTCTAACAATATTTTAAGACAAAGAGCTGAATTGTAGTTGAAAGAGGATCAGACCTAATCCGCTTCCAATTGTAATCCTATCATGATAGTATTGTTCTGAAAGAGACAGTAGATGCATCATCAATGAAATATTTTACAAAGTGAAAGCAAATGAATAATGTTGCATCCCATCTAGCTCATGAAATTGAAGAAATAAATCCAATTAATTTATTAGAATTTGGACGAAGTCCGGGAACAATTTTGAACATGGCGGGAGAGTATCGAGGCGATTTCAATATTAATTAGAATTCCAACTGTACATTCAGCGATTTTCATTTTCAATTAACCTAACTCAACGAGAAATTGTGAGAAGTGATTATACGGCTGTTATGAAATTTATAGTTTTCGTTCTTTATTGCCAATGATTAGAATTAGATACGCATGATGAAATATTAAAGAATGAACAAATAGGAAATTAATATTATATAATTTAATTGTTGGTTGCGCAATATTTTTGCTCTTATTTTTTGTAAATAAAACATTATTTAAATTGCAAAATTTATTGCGGCCGTCAAACTTGCTTATACCTTATCCAATTCGGAAAAAATATATTAGATTACCTAAATGAAAAATGGGCAAATGAAGCAAAAGTGGTCAAATCAAAAGAATATCTTTAGAAATATCAAAGGAAGTCGTCGTGGTCGTTGTAACATAAACCACATTGTTTGTATAGCAGATCTAAGCCATTGCTGTAGAGAAATAGCGGTCAATCTTTGAAGAAGTATTGCATACCTTCTTTCGCTTCGTCCGAATAGAAACTTATTCCTGTAATGCTTTCTTAAATATCCCAAAGATGTTATATCGGGATATATTGTGTTATATAGTATTATGTTGTTATATAGATGAAGTTATATTGTGACAAATCCATACTGCATGGCGCGCGTCCCAACACTTTTCAACGGAATTATTTTAAGGTCGTTTAGGTTTTACGGGAGACATGTAGACGAACATTGCAATGAAAAAGGCTTACTGGTTGTGCGAGAAGTCCTGGTCATTTGTTTTTGTTTGCTTTCCGTAGTTTCGTCTGAGTATTGCAGTATTGTGTTGAATTGATAGCGCTTCCTTGGGGTAGAAAATCAATCAAAAGTGGTCCATGTCAATCGAAGAATCGTTAATCATGCCACAGCGCGTTTTCTCGATTTAGACGTAAGCATATATAACCCATATTTATTTTCAACCTATTTCCTATACTACGAACAGTTTCCACTGTTGAAGGTCATATGCATTGCACACTTCATTCCTCCCTTTCAGTGGCACTGCTATAGTTGCAGTCATTCTAACACAATCTTAACTGTTGGCTTTCCATTTGGGTAACACTTGTGCAATTGGTAGTGAGCTTGTGTATTAACATGTCAACTCAAACTAAACGAGTTGGACGCGTAAGATTAATAAATTTGTACAAGACAATTACAGTTGTGTTTAAGGTTCTGGTCTAAAATGACCGAAGAAATTATATACGGGTGTGTAACCATGAAACAACTTTCTTCGCTTGCAGTGAACTGTGGCCAGAATTAATCAATGGAATGAAACTGAATTTCAGGCAAAAGAAAGTTCCATCTATGAGCAGAATCCAATTGTTGCAGAGAAAAGTTATATCTATTAATAATAAAATTGAATATATGTGATTATAATTTGGTGTTCTACAGTCAGCAGTTATATATGGATCTACCCAAATTTGGTTGAGATATTCTTTGGGGAAAGGCATGAATCCACCAAATTTGACTTATATATATTTTGGAGAATGACATGGATCTACCAAATCTGGTTCAAATATATCTGGAGAATGGCATAGAGCTGTTAAATTTGGCTCGGTTATTCTTTGGAGAAGAAAATATGTATCTAAGAGAAATTTTACTAAAATTTGAGATTTCTTAATAAAAAATAATAGATTAAAGTTAATAATATTAAGATAATATATTGTTACAAGCCTACAAAGTTGGCTCCCAGCAAAATCATCTGTATTAGACATTGTCAGGCGTCGCATCACATACTTTGCGACAAAATATGGTGACTTAGCGTGAGATTTGGGGCTTTGACGACAAAAGTGAATCTCCGGCCTGTAAATTTCTCACCAAGAACGCCGAATCTATAGCCAGGTTACCAACTTATGTCGCCAAAGGTATGAATTTTCGATGCGACACCTGACATCATCTATTACTGATGACTGCGCTGGGAACCAACTTTGCAGGCTTGTAACAAAATGTAGCAAATGTTGAAATAAGGTGCTTAGTGGCAAAAAAGATGAATAAATTGTAATAAATCATTTTTTAATATGTCCATCGAAATAATGTTTGGTAATATTCTACGCTTCTAATCGCCATATTCATTGATAGTAAAACTTCATGTCAGATAAATCAAAAACAATGTGATCAAAGCAAAACCACTCGTTGCCAAACTACATAGATACCCTGATACTAATTACACCTTTGAGATTCCAAACTTATTGAATTTTTCATTTCGTTTTCGCAAGCTCTGGAATCTCAACATCTTGATTAAATCTTGAGCACGTTGTTTGAACTCCTCTAAAATGCAATTCGCTCGTAAAGCCGGCATATTAAGCGTTCTGCGATTAATAATAAGAAAACAGAATGACTACTCTTCACGGCAGGCTGAGCAATCGATCAGCGGAAGTGTTTACGTTCGGGTAAATTTCCAGAACCTTCAAGAGTTAATTTCCTCTTTTCGGATGTAAAGTTTGTTGGGGGAGAGGTTATCTCGATCTTCGGGGGAAGGGGAAAGATCAAATAATAAATTACTTTCAAATAACTTGCTGTTAGGAGCGATGGAAATCGTTTTCGGGAAGTGATATTACAGGAGTACACTTTAAAATTCATTGGAGATGAGTTTGGTTGTGAAGGATTTATTTGAGAGGCATGTTTATGAAATGTTTTCCTGGGAATAATATGTGTGCATTGCTCGTGAGAGTAAGAGTTAAGTTTTATAAATATAGCCTGACATAATATTTATAAATTGCAACATACATGATTGAAATTCATTCATGAAGTTCAATCAGATAAATTGTTGAGTCTACAGTGATAAAGAAAAGCTTCTATGACAGTCATGTATGTAAAAATTTTCCCTTGGAATGATAGATATTTATAGCTCATGGAAATAAGTATTAAATCTAATAAACTCATAAAATTTATAGCCTGGTATGTTATCAGTAAATCTCAGCATGCAGGATTTATATTCATTCATAAGCTGTGTAAAACGGATCATTGGATTTATAGCTGTTAAAGCGACAATTTCCTTAAGAGTCATGTAGAATTTTTTTCTCTAGGAATAATAAATATTGCGCATGGCATTCGGAATTAAATCCAGTAAATTTTTTAAAACATACTATATGTAAATTAGTGCATGCATAATTACAAATCATTCACAAAGCTCTGCAAGATGGAGCGTTGACTGTAAAGTTATCAGAGAGATATTATTTGAGAGTCATGTTTATGAAGTACTTTTTTAAGAGTATTTAGCATATATTGCTCATGGAAGTACGAATTGTTTTACAAATCTTTGATTTTTTTTTTTTTGCCTGGCATACTTCCTGTAAAATGCAGCGACAAAATTCATTCGTAATGCTTCCAGAGAATGAAAAACATACAGCTTCCTTGAAAGTCAGGTATATAAAATGTATATCTAGGAATAATAAATATTCCTCATGAGACTCGGTATTAAGTTTATTGAATTCTTAAATAATATAGATTGGCATACTAGCTGTTAATTTTAATATACATGATTAAAAATCATTTTTAAAGAATCAAAAATTATCAAATACAATCATGTATAAAAAGTATCTCCCTAACAATAATAAATAAATAAATTTTGCACATGCGACTCGTAATGAACACTAAAAACTCAGTAAATTTTATAAATTGCTATATTACCTGTGAATTATTACATGCATGACTGAAACTTATTCATGAAGCTGTAGACGGCAAAAAGATCTGCTTTAAGAGTGAGATTGATAAAATGTTTCTGTAACAATAATAAATAAATTTTGCTCATGAGCTAAAAATCAAATCCAACAAATAAAAAAATTTTACAAACTGACATACTACCTGTAAATTGCTGCATTTATGACTGGATGATGGATCCTATAGGATGGATTCTTAGATATCTAGATGCCAAGAAGAGATCTGTTTTTATAGTCATGTGCATAAAATATCTTCCTAACAGTAATAAATAACTCTTGCATATGAGACTGAAATCTTATAAATCCTTAAACTTTATAAACTGGCATTTTATATGTAAATTACTTCAGCCATGACTGAAAATCAGTCGTAAAGTTCTACTAGACAGATCTCTTGGTCTTTAGATACCAAATAGAGAGCTGTTTCAAGTGTCATATGTGTATAAAATATTACATATTTTCATAACAATCTAAGACTAAAATCTAATAAATCTAAGAATAAAATCTAATAAATAAGAATAAAATCTAATAAATCTCATAAATTTTATAAACAGGCTTACTGCCTGTAAATTACTGCATGAACGGTCTTAAATCATTTATAAAGCTGTAAAAGGCTTTAGGTCTACAGGAACCAGAATGAGGGTTGCTGAACAATCCTGGAAATAAAAATATTCCTAGTAATAATAAATAAATTTTGCTCATAGGATTAAGAATAAAATCCATTAAATCCTTATAGTTTTAAATTTAATTAAAGCTAACATATTATTTGCAAAATGTGACAACGTAATTGAAAATTGTTTAAATTCTGTTCATTTGAATTTAGAGGTATTTAGTTTGGCTCATATTTATTTTCTGAATTGTAGTTGCTGATAGAGAAATATTTTTTAAACATTCTGCTATATATATTTTTATTCAATATTATAAGACGATCGTTTGCATTATTAAAAGCGAAATTGTGTGATCTCTGTCAGCTGATTTAATAAGTGTCAATCAACCCCGAGATCATTTGATAATTCAGAATAAATGGTAAATTAAATTTTGTTTTGCATATCTTCCTGTGTGTCTTGTGAATTGTGGCCAGCTTATTAAATAAAATTTTATAAAGTTATATATAATTGCTTTCTACTCTGTGTTTCGATATATATTTTTTAAATTAAAATTTAATCAAGATTTCATTGTTTTTTCTTCTGTGATTTCGAAATATATTATCTCAAAGAAAGAAAAAAAAAAAAAAAAAAAAAAAAAAACGAGATTTTTTACACAACTTTGAAATTTAAAACTTTGACATACCAATATAGCAATTTATACCAGTGATTGGCAACCTTTTGAAATGGCAGAGCAACAATTTACAAAATTTTCTAGTTTTTAAAGAGTCTCTAAAAACTTTCAATTTAATATTATAGAATTTGCTTATATATTTGATTTTAATTTAAAATAAACAGCTTTAGATATAGAATAATCATTATTCATATAAAAACTGAAATATAAATAGTTACACCAACGGGAGCATTGGTTTTGCATGCCCTTTGAAAGTTCAATTAAATCTGTCTTGCAGCTCGTTGTATGAAGTTTCAAGCACGATTCTAGATTTTTATTAGATAGTTGACTTCTAAATTTACTTTTTATTATATTCATGAAATAAAACGCTTGCTCATACGTATACATCGACTCGAATTTCGTCAGCATTTTATATACCAATTGCTTCACTTCACTGTAGCATGCTGGAAGACTATTTATCCCATTCTTATGAGGGCTTCAACTCTAGAAGTTTCTTTTAAAGCTGTTCAGTTATGATACGTAATTTGCATGCATTTCTGGACCTGCAACTTGCTTTTGAATTCTATAAACTTGCCACTAACACAAGTATCGTTTTCAAATAGAGAAATTGTATTTGAAGCGATCCAACACCAATTCCAAAAGACTCAATGTTGATCTCATTTATATTTATGTTAAGAGGATTTACTATGAAAGCGGTAATGCTTTTGTTTTAAATTGCTTGAATCTCTCAGCGAGTCGATCCTTCATATTTTTTTAACCATGCTGAAGCTGTTGAGAAATTAGGTACTTAAAATATATATAAATATTTTTAAGGGTTTTGATAATAAATTAATTTTTCTTATGGAACTGGAAAGCCGGAATTTTTCATCAAAAGAGACGCAGGCTGCCAAACCCTGATTTATGCTAATTGTGCCGCTTTTTCTTTTTAGTTTTAATAATTTCTTTCAAACTACTACTGTGCAATGTATAATACAATAGATTTTTACCATTTATCCACGATCACAATGCTTGGTATTTAATTTTAGAACAGTCTTTCACCATCAATTTAATAAAATAGTCGGAACTTAAAAAATATTCAATTTTAAAAAATTGCTGCAGCCGTTTTGATTCAAATTTAATGGCAATATCTCGAATTTTATATTATATTTTAAATATTTTGTAGATTTGAATTAAAAATGAATGGCAAAAAGCTGCTGTAAAAACAAAAACGATGAAATAAATACTTTTAACACGGCATTATCATATATATTTTGGATTTGATATTCAATTATCAGGCCTTGAATGTTTGTTTCAACCTGACTTTATAAGAAATTAATTAAAATGTAGAAAAAATAAAAAATTAACTTCTTAGCTCATTTATAAGAATGCTTTAAAAATTAGTTTATTTTAATTTTATTTAATCATTTAATTTTTTTACTTAAAAATTATTATTTATTTATTTTTTTCACATTATTTTTCTTTAAAAATTTTAAATT
Organism: Argiope trifasciata; assembly: GCA_026543055.1. Lineage (NCBI taxonomy): Eukaryota > Metazoa > Arthropoda > Arachnida > Araneae > Araneidae > Argiope > Argiope trifasciata. Next base: position 1,956,665 of record JAPMOQ010015521.1, on the reverse strand, counting down.
ATGAAAGAAAAAGTCTCGTAAACAAACAGAAATAATTGCTATTGCAAAGAAAATTACTTTTCGTAATTTAAAATCTTTATTAATTACTGACATTCTACACATTCATTCTCAATACTGCATTTAGCCCAATTTATTAGGTTGTTCGGAAAGTAATTTTGTTTTTTCCCGACAGAGGATTTAATTGTATTTTTCGCACCCAATTTCATACTTAAACCGCAAAATCATTTTATGTTTTAAGAGCTGATATAGCAAGGCTTGAGTGTGAAAAAGTGCAGCTGATTCTTCGCAGTAGTTTTTGGATGGTGCCCTTTTAAATATGGAGAGCAATAAACAGCATTTTCGTCATTTTTTTCTTTTTTGCTATAAAAGGTAAAAATGCTGTTCAAGCCAGAAATAAATTAGCCAATATGTGTGGAGAAGATGTGTTAACAGTACATCAGTACCAGAACTGATTTGCAAAATTTTTCCTTCAAATGAGGAGGCCAAAAACCACCTCGATCAGTTTTTTTTTACAGCAAAGACCAAAACTTTTATGAGCGTGTAATCATGTTACTACCAAAAATATGGCAAAAGGTATTAGACCAGAATGGCAATTTTATAATTTAATAAATAATTTATTCATTAAACGAAAATTTCTTTTCATTTTGACAAAAAAAAAAAAAACTAAATGACTTTCCGAACAATCCAATAACATAGTGTAGAACCTCACAATCATTATACAGCTGATAAAAATAACATCCGCTTCTTCTTTTTTTTAACATTGTCGCGTTTAACTTCACAAATGACCTTTCGTTGAAAAGAACGAAGTGCTTTTAATTTAAAAACCAGAAGTTAGTTCTTTTTGTTCCACTTTGAAACCATCAAGTCAGTCAGTTAGCAGACAGAACTCCTCTTCCCAGCAAATGATGGTAATTCCGAGATTTAAATTTCTCCGGACTATTTAAGGTGAAATCCTCCCGAGAGATTCATCGGAATTTCAATCAGATTACACGAAAGAGGAGTGAAAAGGTTTTTGCTACCTTTTAGCTTCGTCTGAATGAGTGCTGCGTCGTTGAGAATTCATTGGAGTGGTTTGTGGGGAAGTAATGAAAGGTGTAATGATACCTCTTTTAATTATTGTTATTTTTTAAGTTTCTGTTTGGAATTAAAGGCGGTAAATATGTGCTTTGTAGTGAATTAATTTGCAATGAAAATAGCTTATTAAATGGTTATTTCAGGAATTTGCTTTTTTGATGCCTATAAAAGTGATGTCTTAAAAATGTTTTACCTATCGCAATAATAATGTTAAATGTAATAAACAATTGATGTAAAACGTTGCCACAAATAATTATCGGAAGTGGTCTCTCATAATTCTTATTTTCCTTCCTTCGAATAAAATTATAGGACCGCGTTGACCTGGTGGTAAAGCGTTCACTTCGGAACCTGAGGGTTTCAGGTTCGAGACCCGATTCCATCGTGTAAATAGGGCTGATGAACGTTGAATCCGGGGGTTCCAAATACCCGTCTACTGATATGGTGTAGAAATTTGGAAATGGGGTGCCAAATCAGGTGTCGTAGTCGTCATCTGCCCGATGTTGCGAAATTACAAATTTCATCCCAAAATAACCGTAGTGTTGCTTTAAAACAGGACTTCAATATAACTAAAACTCACATAAAATCAGAGATATCCGGAATGTTTCGTATGGGGTTGGTGAACAGTAGATACGAGAGAGAAAACTATGGCGTGAATTAAGCATTGTTACTGAATCTGTTTTTGACGATTAAAATCCAGCATAATGTTAATTATATCCGAAAATCGAATTTGTGCTTCAGATGCTTTTTTTCAACCAATCGGAATAAAAATCCGATACAAAATTGCTCTTATAGTCTCAAAAGAATTAAAATACGGAGATTCATCGAAACCTCGAGTTCTGCTTTTTTGACGAGTATAATATTTCTTTTGAACCTCGTAAACGAGAAAGTAAAATAATCCTATGAATGAAATCTATTAGTAAATATTAGGACAAGGATTGGAAAGTCAATATTATGACAACTAATGCATTTATACAAAAACTATACACTTAATCAATTTTATTGTCGAATTCAGGTTCCAGTGTGCGATTTGTCGGAAATCCAGAATTTCATTATCTTTTGAACCTCTTTTAATACGATTTAATCATAAATTATAGGAAAGATGCCGGTAGCATTTTATTTGTGTCTATAGATAAAAAAAATTAGGGATTACTTGTAACAGTTTTTGTGCAATGATAAATTCTCCTTTATGCCAGCCATACAAAATAACGAACAGGGATTTTTAAAAATTCTTTACAACATTTGTTATAGGTAGGTTTTTGTAGAAAAATTCTTCTGTATGTTATACATTGCTGCTTATACTCTGTATAAAGATATATTAATACCACATTTGTACCAGAATAGAGTAGAGATTCTGTATAATCTCTGTATCTCTGTTTGAGATACAGAGAAAAACCTATTTTCTGCACATTATATATTGCTTGTACTGCTTATGAAACAAAGGTTGTAGATGCGGAAATTTGAAAAAATATCGCGCAATTTTTAATAAAGAGTAATGGATCACATAATAAAAATGATGCAGAGCATTTGATGGGTAAAAATTAAATGATTTCTTCTCATTCATTTTTTATGATAATTTATGTTATTTGCTTTGGTTTTTCTTTGAAATTCGTATGTTATATGCTTCTAATTTCGTTGTTACTAATACATTTTTCTTCTTTTTTTTTTAGGTAAGCTGAAAGGGTCATAAAAATAATGAACTAGAAATTCAAACAGATATTTTCATATAATAAAAGGACTTCTCTAAGCAAACAGGTATTAAGTAAATTAAAGTTTCTATTTTTGAAAAAAAATCATTAATATAAAGAGACACGAAGAATGCATTCACCTATTTTTATTTTACATACATTAAAAACAACTTTTTATTTAATTCGCTTAAATATTTAGGAAGATTAGGAAATAAGGTTCTACAATGACTAGAAAAAATATTTAAATAAAATGACGTAATGTAGAAGATTTTTTTTTCTCTTTTTGAGCTCGTCCAAATACTTGCCAACTTTAAAATAATAATGATGAATTGTTTTCATTGTTCTGTCAATTGTTTGTTTTTCTATTGTAAAACATGACTACTTTTTTCAAAATAGATAAATTTCCGAAAGATTTTTTTCTTTTAAAAAAAGTGTGTGCAGGGTTGAATAAATTATATTTACCAAGTTGGAATTCAAAAAGATTAAACAGGAAATTTTATCGTTTGCAGAAAGTTCTTTTTTAACGTTAGCTTGACATATTTTTTTTCCATTTGTTCTATGAACTTGTAGCCAGGTGTTCGTATAATTGTTACCTCTACTTTTTGTATTATTATTTTTATTTTAGTTCATTAATTTTTCTGGAATTAATAATCCTTTCTTTTGTAAATTTTTACAAAAGTTTGAATTCTAAGTGAATGTGTATTTAACATCGCAAAAGAAATAGACTTCAATCACCAAGAGAATTTTTGAAATTTAATCAACAAAATTTTTAAAAAACACCTAGAATAATTTATATATCACATTAATGTATATAATTGATTGTTTCTCGGAATACCATGCAATTTAATGAATAAACGTTTCGGTATGAATAACATCTGCAAATTAAAAATAAAATAAAATTTTTAATTAATTTTTTGCCATTAAAAGAATAATTCCAGTATTGTTACAAAGATAATTTTAAAAAAGGCGAAAACTTATCCAATATTTATGCTATGACAGAAATCTGTTCTTTAATTTCCTTGTAAAGATATCTTTTTATTATCTTGATGTAAACAATCTATTGTTAGTATATTTCTAAAACTAGTCATTTCATAGAAAATATCATTACAATATATGTAATTATTAATTTATGTTTAAATGTTTGAAATTACTTCTTTAGTTATTTCATGAAAATGTGGTAGATATTTTATAAAATAGCGAAATTGTATACTTTAACTGTAACCTATGCTATATAGATATCCATCTAAAGTTGCGAAGTTTAACTTTTTCAGCAAGGGTTTTAATTTTTTTTGATGCATTGCACGTAAGTTATTCATCAAAATTATTTTTTAAATTCTCTATCAAATGGGATTTCATAAAAATAATTATTAACTACTCAATTTGATTCTTTTATCAACTTCTATATTTTTTATCTTACTAAAAATTAGTGTTATCGGCTATTTTAGAATTTTTCACGTTGTGAATAATAAATATAACACATATTTGAGTCATTAAGTCCATCTAGTTTTTATTAAATTCTTGAAAACTCCATATTTTGGTTGGCTTTCTTTGACATTTTTTATCTCTCATTTTGCATAACGTTTACAACAATATTACTCATCTGTAAAACATAATGCGGGAATGAATTGCTAACACTATTCTCAAGAAAATCGTTTGCAACTCTAATTTTAATTACTAAATCACTAATACTCCAAAATAATGTTTTGACTCACCATTTTTGAATTAATGTAAAAAATCATTTTATAAAATTGATTCTAATTTTTTCGAAACTTAAATCTAATTTTCATGAAATTAACTATTTTAAATAATTATAATATTTACAATTTTGCTTCTTATTTGCGCCATTTTAGTATTAAATCTTAATAGCAAATTATTTTTATTGACAAAAAACAACATATCAAATTAACTTAATAATTAATTTTGTGAGAAAAATAAGATTTAAATATATTATGCTTTTACAGACTTCATTTTAATTTTTTTTGTCACCTTCGATGACCAGCGTTTTTGAAACAAATATAAGTTTTATTTTGTGGGAATTAAATATTTTCTTTCATAATTTGATTTTTATGATTTTTTAAAATAGGTATTTTTAAACTTCAAATTGTGATGGACAATACAACCGTGTTAATTAACAGATTTCCACTTGTTCTGTATACAAGAGTAATCTTACTAGTTCAGCCTCTTGCCATCATAGGACTATTAAATATTAGAAACTTAATACATTTCATGACCGTTGAAACCGTAACTGTCTGATTCATCAATTTTCTAAATTTCGTGGTATTTTCAGCTTTTATTTTTTTATTCTTTAAGCAAACTTTTAAGACGTTTAAACAAAATATTTCTTCCTTAATTGTCGACAGTAAAAGAGGACTATCCGATTGAATATTTCAAGAAATAACAAAACCGGTTAGAATTTTAGTTCAATAACGAAAAATATTGTTGAAAAACTATGGGAACAACTATTTTCAAAATTTTATCAAACTTTTGGTAAACAAGTAATATTAAAAAAACTTTATAGTCGATTCCTACTTAGATCAACGACGAAAGTTTTGTTATAGTCAATTTATAATAATTATAAATATTTAATAAATATATATACATATGACAGATTAGAATCACAATATTAAGTGGCAAAAAAATATTCCAGCGATTTGCATGCTTCGCTTCTGACGGTATTTATTCCTATATTTATAGCCTGCTAAATATCTTTCATAAGAGAACTTATTTTCCCCATATAAAAATGACATTATTTAATTTATCAAAAAATTGTTTATTTTTGAATGATTTGAACTCGCATTCTTCACCTTCTCGTAAAAAATACTGAAATCCTTGTATTTTAACGATTGAGCTACTTCTTGTTGATTACAGTTTTTATTACAAACTACTAAAATTCTATTTGACATATTAAAAATTAGTAAAATTTAATGAATGAATTTATATATTTCAAAAAATGCATTAACATCGAGTGTCATCCATTGCAAGTTTAAAAAAATGTTTTTGAACAAGATTGGATGAATAAAAAGTATATTATTAACTATTGAATATCTAAACAAGATATATAAATAAAAATATATAGGCGAGAGTATGAACTAATATAAATTTATGTAATTAAAAAGAAATTTTTAAAAGAAATTTAATATTGTAGGAAACATTATTTTGCAATATTTTTAGAAATTATAGCGAATTTTTTATTAAATAAATTAGTTATTGATTAATGAACTAATTATGAAGATCTCAGACAATTTATAATTAAAATTTTAAAAGTGTCATTTCAACACATATTCTTTTTCCATTCCAAAATATATAAATACTAAATTGGTGTATATAAGATCAATCTTATAGAGCCCTTCCAACACATGCACACATATTTAACTTTATTATTTCTGAGACATTTTTCACATTCATCACTATTGGGTTTATCATTCCTAATTATTTACACAAAAGAAAAAAGTTAAGTGCTTAAGTATACACAATTTGAACGATATATTGCGCCGAAAATTACCTTGTAATCTTGTTTAAAAAAGTTCCCCGCTTCTGATAATTTCTAAAGATACCAATTTTCTAATCTAATGAATGAATAATTGGAATGCCAATTATATAAATTAAACATAATCCTTGCGGAAAATCATTGAAAAATGCTCACCGCTTTTAATTCTTAAGCATTCTTATTAACGCTTAATTCCCGCATTCGGACGCTAATCTGGGATTTGGGCACCAAACTCATTATTGGGTGATTAGGTGCGCAATAAATAACTTTTTTCAGTAGAAAATTCTGGGGAAGCATTTTTCTTTAATGAGTAACCGGATGACATCGCAATAGCGTGTTAAGACGCTTTCGATAAAAGCCACGCATCATCGAACCACGACACCATTTCTGTTCGAGTTATTAAAATTGGCATTCCGAAAGCCTTGTTCTCGATAAAGATCAGATGAGCTGACACTTTATATTAATTAATCATATTCGACGAGGATAAATTAAGTTCTTCTAAGAAGATTATTAAAGTGTCCCGTAGAATGTCTTGGGAAATATTTCGCTTCAATTTCCTTGAGGTTTACCAATTTTTCTTCCTTTATGTGATAAGAAAGATGTGGAGTTCTGTTTTTGTCTCTATAGAAAAGTGAAGGACTTTTGATTCAATACTTTAAATACTTTTGGTAAAAGTTAGTGTCAGGCTTTGTTTAAAACTCGTCTTTTATTCCTGCTTATGGGAATTGAATTCTTATCTGATTTATCGTCTTTTTTCACTTCAGTATAGTATATTTTTATCGCTAAAAATGTGGTTGTTTATTGGTTTTATTATACGAGGGTTGGAAATTTAATAGTGACAATTATTTATCATTGAATACCAAAGTTATTCATGTCCCCATGTTTTACAGTCCTTCAATATAGTCGCCAGCATTGTGTATAACCCGTTTCCAATCATGTGGAAGTCTCAGAACTCCTATAGCAGCGCCTGTTCAGTTGAAAGTTTGAATGGACCGGTCTACTGCCGCTAGAATCTCTGGACAGTCTACTATGTGGGAATGCTGTGCTTTTGAATTGCACCATCAGTTGAGGCTCTGAAGAAATTTCGAACTTCTTGGTGACCCGTGATGACACCTTTCATTTGATTGGCGTTTCAATTTTGACTGGTACGATCTGTCTCAAATCTCATCCTGTCTAATTTCTAAACAACCACTTCTTCTGCACATTAAATTTTTATCCAAATTCTTTGTTTTTGATTTGAAAACATCCTGATTTATTTATTCCACAACCTAAAACGAGGACCAGTTCTTCGCGTCACTCCGCATGCGCGTGACGTAGGAAGGACGAGTCTTTTTGCTGAGAGGTAAGGTAGGTATGTAGCTAACGTGTGGTATACTTTGGTTTGGTTGCGTGTTGTTTTTACAGCAGTGGCGCCACTATTGAAGTTCCAATCCCCGTTTTTACAAACCCTACTTTTCTAGTGCGTTTACGAAGGAATTCGTTCTGTATTTGTCTCTACAGAAAAGGGAGATTTGCTTAAATATTCAAAATAATTTTGTTGGAAAATTGGTTTTGATATTAATTATTTATGGAGATCAATATTTCTCCAAAGCGTTTTATTTTTATTTTGTGTACGTCATTTTTTAATTTAATTCTTCTTCGTGAAATTCATATTCGGAAAAATTCAATTTTGTGATATGCATGTCACTCATTCCTTGATGGCATTTTCAGTAGTTGTGTATTCGAGATGCCAATACAATATTAAGGTGTTGATAACTGGTTAGTTAATCGATTAGTTTTTATTTAATCCGATATAAGAAAGGGAAATTCAAAAAAAATCTATTGCAAAAGGACATAATTATTACGATAATTATTTATAAATGAGGCAAATAAAGTATTTTGATACTAATACTATAATTTTTTCTCCTGTTTAATTTATACTTATAGACAAATGTAGTGTTCTGATAAGTATTCATTAGAATTACCTGTATTGGTAAAATTCGTATTCTAACAAGTATGGAGTGAAATCAGTTATACTGATATAGTATTCTGATAAATATCTATTGAAATCGAATGCACTAGTAAACGCAGTTCTCTGATGGATGTATTGTAAAATTAATATTGACAACCATTATTTTCTAATAAGTATGTAGTAAAATTTATAATTCTGATTGGTATGTATTATTTTGATTAATATATAATCCCATTCAAATATAATGATGAATATTTTTATTACAAAAAAAATTCCAGAACACATCGTACAAAAGCAAAATTATTATTATGATGCATTCTGAATAATTATTTTTAATTTAGATATAGAAGTAAACAATTCTTATGTATTTTTCTTGTTTCATGTAAAAGCATGATTTACTTTTACATAATGAGGCATTTTTCAATTTGTACGCTGTGAACTCTCAGTTTCAAGCATATAATAGACACAGTTACAAATTAAATTTGTGACATTTAACCTGTAGCTAAAGAAAAACATATTAAGAACCAAAAAGAAATCTGGGTGACACACGACTGAGATCGCACGATTTTGGGCAAATTGGTACGTTCAAAATCATCATGATTCAGTTATTTATGAAGCATCCCAATTTATGAAGCTAGCACATTCGAGGTACTATGATAGACGGGACGAACAACACAAGACAACTCGTGAGCTGTCCTTAATATGTTGCGTGACAATCTTAGTCCCTTCAACTGAGATATTCTACGAACTTAAATGTTATAAGGCATTTTCATCTATGACATAGAATAGATAAGTGTCATCTATTCAATGTCATAGATGAATACGCTATGTCATTCTATGTCATAGCGTACTGTGACACGCAAAGTGTCATAGTACGATTAGGGCATGGAATCGACACAGCGTAAATAGTTTCATTTTTTGCCCCTTAATGATATGATTTTATAAAATAGCATAATGTATAGGATCATCACGTCACTGCCGAAGACTGGCGCCGATAGCGTCTATACCCCTATTCCCTACCATCTTAGTCTTCATGCATAACTATACGGTACATATTATGAGGCATATTCGTCTATGACGCGGAATTGATAAATTTCATCAGGGGTTATAGTACACTTAGAGTACGGAATAGACACAGTATAAATAGTATCATTTTTTTGCCCCTTAATGATATGATTTTATAAAACGGCATAATATATGGGATATCCACGGCACAGCCTGAGACTGGCATCGATAGCATTTATACCCTTACGCCCTGCCCTCTCTGTCTACGCCACTACTATTCGTTTAATAAAGCAACCAATTTCAGTTCACGTTTCATTGAGTCTTAATAATCTTGCTGATCATTTATTGTAGGTGTTGTTTTTCATTCTAATAATTTTTAATTTATCTGTTTATTTTATTTTTTTACAAGACATTCACGTGCGCAGCTTAACAGTACAGTATCACATCTCATTCTGATTACAATCGCAAGGCATTGTGGGATAGCCTATCAGGCATCGCCATCTAGTATGCAAAAGAGAAGATAAGAGCTGTGTAACTGCTACATTCTCCCCTTACACTGTCTAAGACCGTCTTGGTGAGACGGTATAACTAATAATTTGGTGTTCGTTCCGGACTTGGGCATCATTGTGCTGGAATATAGATTATTACGATCTGTGCAGGACTTATGTTTTCAGGAACATTTCTTTAATATCCACATTCACACACGGAACATTGACAAAGATTACAACACATGTCTGTACAGCATTCATGAGGATACTGATATTGTTACTGGTATTCATGTTTATACTGTATTTGAGCGAACCTTGATGCTTATAAATAGTGTTATAAATTGGCTAATTTAAAAAATTGGCTAATTATATTCTACAAATTGTTGACTTTATCGTAATATTTTATAATATTTATTTTGTAACATTTTAAATTTATTCTAATATTTTATATTTTATAAAATATAAGCATTTTACAAATTTATTCGACAACTAGTTTAATAACATTTCTAAATTAACTTGACATCATAGCCCATGCGACCTACGTAGTTTTCCACGTAATAAGACGCTTAAATAACTCAGTAATCCATTTTACAAATTCCCAACTTGCTTATAAAAATATTTAAGAATTTTCACCTCTAATCTTATGAATAAATAATCAGAATATTAATTAATTATGCAAATTAAACTAATCCTTAAGGGCATTCCCAAACTCTTTTAATTTCAGATTCTTCAAGACAAATCGATACTTGCATATATCAATCCTAATCTGGAACTATGGCATAAAAATCATTTTATGGTGATTAAACGAAATAAATAGTTCCTTATTTAAACGAAAACTGTAGTTTTTGTTTTATTGATGAATTACGAAAAGAGTGTCGCAAAAGCGTGTAAAGACGCTCTCAATAAAAGCGTCGCTTCATCGAACCGCAAAGCAATTGCCGTTCATTCGCTGAACTTATTAAAATTGGCGTTCTGACAGCCCTGTTCTTGTTAAAAGATCAAGTGACTTGACACGTCATATTAATTAATCATATCTGTTGAGGATAAATTAAGGATGTAAGAAGTTTATTAAACTGTCCGCGTAATATCTTGGAAGACATTGCATTCCAATTTTTCCCGCCGTTTATTGGGCTTTCTTTGTTCTTGATCGAAAGAAGTAGGGAATTTTTTAAATGCCAAGAATTCTGTCAGATAAAAGATTTTTATTTTATTTTATTTCTTGTTGGGTATTTAAGTGTACTATTAATTTTTTTTGACATTTTCGACTTCCATATTGTACAAACCAGGTTTATACTTTAGGATATTCATGTTACTATGGTACTCCTATTTTTTACGGATTTAATTTCACCATATATTGGATTTCTTTTTATGGTCTCTATTATAAAATGATCTCAGCTGAAGAATTTTCATCGTCAAAGAATTTAATCATTAGTTATTAACGATTCTTCACATTTTATGTCTTCCATGATCAGAAAATGTCCAATTTAGATTTCGTTTTCTTTTTACTTTCTGATATACATAGTATAAAGAAAGTATTGTGCCATAAAAAAATTGAGGCCGAGATTTTGATGAATCTCCACATTTTAGACCATTCTGATTTCAAAAACTCATTTTTGAAAAATTTCCGTCTGCTTGTAACAAAATTAACTCAAAGGCGCTTTGATCTACACGGATGGAATTTAGTACACGGCCTTTATACAAAATCTGAAGATTCCTATCAAATTTTGAGCAACATCTGATCAGATGAAGTCTGTGTGTCTGGCTGCTCGAATGTAATTGAAAACGATATCTACAAAACGAAGAGAATTAGATGTATGAAATTCGATATACAATATTAACATCGATATTATAGACTTCTTTAAAATTTTGAGCCAAATCTATGAAGGGATTGACTTTCTATAATTCTGTTCTTTCAGAGACATGTAAACATGATGGCAATTTTCCGTTATACTGGAACAACGGAAAACTCGCTAAATAATAGTTAGTCGGGAAAAGTGAAAAATCGCCAAGCAAAAATAAATCTAATTTCACATTCAAACACATTTTTACACCACTTTTTCTTTTCTTTTATTCGTGTTTTGTTCACAATTGTCATTAGGACTTGCATTTGGCTCACATTGGCGACATCTTGAGAAAGTATAAAGGAAAAGCACCAACATAAAACATAGATGCTATGACCTAAATATATCAAATTTGGTATAGGATTTTATGAATACAATTTAAATGTGAAATTTTTGTTTTAATCGGTCGGAGGAAACACGAATTCGATTTTCTGATACTATTAACCGCATGCCAAGGATTAGTCACCAAAATAATCAACAAGAATTTTATAAGAGAATCTGTAAAATCGCTAAATTGAGGCAAAAATTAGTATTTCGTAGCTATTATTCGCCTATGCCATCAGAAGCGTTTTCTGAGACAGCACCTTTATTTGAGAATATGCGAGAAAATTTTGAGAAAGCGATGGTTTTTTTCCCACCTCAAAATCGGTTGAGCACTAAAACTTTTGTTTGCCAGCTAGGAAAATTAAAAATTAAAATTTTAATAAAATTACTTATATATAATTTTACTTACATATAAAGGAATAAACCCCATCATTTTTCTAAATATATACGCATGTGTAATTTGATAGTTTTGTGGTTATTTCAAACAGCTATTAACTGGTTAATGACATAAATTAATGACTAGTTAATGATTTAAGACAAATAATGACAAAAAATAATAATGTTCTCACTTGATAATTAGGAATTTACAAAATCGTAGATTTCATTTTCATAATTTTACTATAGCTATAGTTTCTTCACTAGTATAAATTTCTTCTTTGCTGTAACTATAATATCATTCGCTTGCATCCCGGCATACAGGTAGCGTGTCTTCCCCGTGATCTGGATGTCCGAAATTCGAGTCCCGGTTTGGGCATGGTTGTTCTTTTGTGTTCTATCTATGAGTAGTGTGAATGTGCCCTCCTGTAAAAAGGGGTTGTGCAAACAAATGTGAAGCTTCAAGTAGATAAGCCGTACTCTTGGCCCTAATTTGGCGCTACTGTAAAAACAATTGACACTAATTTAGGCTTAAATCGCTGACACTTTTCTCTCAGAGGGCATGTAAATTGTCACAAATAAAAATAGCATAATGTCATTCACTCTCATATCATCTGCCTTTTATTAATAGTTTGGGGATTTTTATCTTTTTGCGTTTTACTTAAATTGCATAACACATATTAACCCTCAATGCATAATAATACATTTTCTTAACTTTCTTGCATTAAGTTTTTTTAATGTAATAAAAACTATTTATTATAATTTGATTTTTTCATTACTTATTTTCTGCATGAGAAAAAAGTGATCTAAGGAATATTTTTTAGTATTTTGTATATCTTTTTTAAAAACCCATTCATAGAGAAGATACTTGAAGTATCATCTATTATTTGTAACATTTCCAGTTCACATTTCAGAAATACATTTCACTGGTTGATATTTTTTTAAATAAAAGAATTCTGGCTTTTTATCTCATGAACGAATAATCTGAATATTTATTATAGCAATAAAGATAATCCTAATGGAAGATCATTGAGAATTCCCCAATGCATATAATTGGAAAAACCAGCGTTCAGAAATAAAACTCAATTCCCACACATCAACTCTAATCTGGAATTGAGGCGTGAAAATTAATTCAGGATGATTAAATAAAGTAAGTGCTTCATTTTTTTAAAAACTAGGCTGCGTTGAAAATTTTTATTTTTATTGGCGAATTACAGAATATTGTCGCCAAAGCTTTTCAAAAGAGCTCCCAATAAAAGCTCGCTTCACTGAGCCAAACGCCAATAATTTCGCTATCTGGACTTATTACAATTGTCGTTCAGAGAATACAATTTACTTTTTTTTAAAAGATTAAGCTTGCTGATACTTTGCATTAATTAATCGTAATCGCCGAAATTAAATTTAACTTTTAAAAACTATATTAAAATCAGAGAAAATTGTCATTCCAATTTTTCAATAGTTGGTTTTTCTGTTTTTATTTTTTGTATGTCTGATGGAGACGTAAATTACTTTAGATTTGCTGTCTATGTCAGAGAGAGAGAGATTTGGCTTTAGTAATAAGCTAAATCTCTCTCTCTCACTCACTCTCTCTTGATTTCAAAAATACATTTTTGAGGTCGTATCTGTCTGGTCATAAGAATGTGGATATCATTTCTGAAAAACGCTTTGATACATTTTTACGACCTCAAAGATACATTTTTGAGATCATATCTGTCTAGCCATAAGAATGTGGACTTCATTACTGAAGAATGATTTGATACATTTTTACGACAAAAATGTGAACATCAATACTGAAAAACATTGAACTAAAAAGATGAAATTTGGTATATAGTCTTAACACCGATTTGGCAGATTTCTATCGAATGTTGAGCGAAATTATTGGAAGAAAAAAAATATGTCTGTCCATGTGGACAAAATAAGTGAAGCAAGCAAACGGCCCGACGAGTGAAAATAGGTATATAATTTTTACCGTTTGAAAAATAGATGCTTGTTAAATTTTTGACCAAATTTGTGAATTCCATTATCGTCATGCTTGTCATATAATTACACGATAATACAAAAGAACAATGGCTTAGATAAATAAAATTTGGTATGCCATTTTGAACAGAATTTGTATATTCATATTTAAATTTGACATAACTAAAAAATTCATGCTTATTTTTTAAAAAATTTATTGTTTTATAAAGCACAAAATAATATGATGTATTGAGTCAGATGGAAACTGATGGTGATATAGGGTTCTCATCAGCTCACTTGCCATGACCTTCAATCGCTTCAACGCATTGCTTTCTTCCAGCAACTACCCCCCTTGATATGATCAAAGGGTACAGACTTTCATAAGAACCTCCCCCACCCAAAAAAAAACCATACACCCATGAACATTCGATAAAGTTAGAGGAAAAATATTTTCTCTGTTTTTTTATATGGCATCACTATACAACGTTATTGTAAAACAATGTGCAATGCACTATTCGTTGGCATTCGCTGTTAAGTATATCAACTGCTTGTGGTATTATATAAATTAACATCTCTAATTTAATTTCATTGCATGAATATTCGCCTTCCGTTAATGGGCATTGTTGAACATACAATGTCATAATGGTAGTTTGAGATAAAATTCAATGCCTTCAGTATTTATTTTAATCGTCTTCCATTAATGGGTATTGTTGAACATACAATGTCATATTGGTAATTTGAGATAAAATTCATTACCTTTTATATTTATGTTAATCGTCTTCCATTAATGGGTATTTTTGACCATATCATGGCATCATGGTAATTTGCGATAAAATTCAATTACCTCTTAATTTATTTTATTCGTCTTCCATTAATGAATATTTTTTTACTTTATTATGGTAATTTGATGCAAAATTCAATTTCTTCTCTACTTATTTTATTCATCTTCCATTAATGGGCATTATTGTGCATATCATGTTATGGTAATTTCGAGTAAAATTTAATGTATCATGAATGCATAAATCTATTATATTTATTTTATTCAAAACAGAGCAAAAGTGAATGTGAACGATAATTCTGTTTAATTCATACATAAGCATCTTTATACAATATGCATTAATTTCAGATCAGTATTTATTTCTGAAAATTAGTCATCGTAGCATTTTATTGATGGCAAAAATTTTCTGAAGATGTTTTAGCATATAAAATGCCTATTATATTCTTTCAAATCCTACATATATTAAAACAGTTATAAATTTCATATAAAGTATGATATTAAGAAGTTAAATAAAAAGAAGATAAATTTGATTAAAATAATAATAATGAAATATACAATCACAAATTTCAAGTTATCATGTGAGAGCATTTTTATATTTGTCTTAAATGATTAAAGGTATTAACCAGTTTAAGCCGGTTTGAAACAATCACAAGACTCTCTCTCTTTATATAATTTTTTAAACTTTCATCTTCAATTTTTTTAGCTTTCAAACAAAATTTTGGATAGTCTTGTGATTGTTTCAAACCCTAAACTGTTTGATGACTAAAATTAATTTACACAAGTCTTCAGATAATGAATAATTTGGAAATCCAGTTGTAACTTTAGTTAGTGATCAATCGCCAAATGTGACAACCTTCTGTATTATTTTCTAATAACCCTAAAAGCGAAAAATTGATGCTCCATAAGTGATAAATCGCCAATTTGTTGCCTACGAATTTTGTGGCTTCAAAAACTTCAAACAAACAAAAAAAACACCACGTCCTCACGTGATAATAAAGAGAAAATAAATATAAATTACCCCTCGAACTGACGAAGAAGATTTAGAGCAGCTGATAAGAATAATTATTGATTACATAGTTGAAATAAATAAGAACATTTTCCAGTATAAATATGGAATATATATTCTTTCCTTCTTCTTTTATAATGTTAAAATTTTAACTTACCATTGTAAAAGCAGTGAATTTTGAAATTGCTGTCATATTTTGAAAAGAATAATTCCAAATTTCTATTTGATCAATTTATTATTAGTTCGATGCATTTTATCTATACTTATAATAAAGCTCAATGTGTGTGTGTATGTGCGTGTGTGTATGTGCGTGTGCTCTACAGGTCAGACCGGTGGACCTACAGCTACCAAATTTGGTACGTGTATAACTTGGAGGTTCGGAATGTGCACCTCGGAGCCCTTTTTTCGAATTTTTAATTAGAATTTGAATTAATTAAAATTTAAGCGAAATTTTGTCGTTTTTCCGCTATAACTTCCGAAAATATTATCGCACAAACATGATTTTAGCATCAATTTAAAGATAAAAAAATTAGCTTTCTGATGGTATCAGAGTTTTAATGTATAACTTAAGCCTCGATTTTTAACGAATTTTTAAAGAAATATTTTAACCATGTTTTTTTTGAGCACGTGACTGTATAAAATAAAAGAAAACAATGACGGAAGTTCAAATAATAAAAAAAACTATCATCGTAAATCAAGTCTAAAGAAATGATACTTTCAGCACGTGACTGGATAAAATAAAAGAAACATAAAAAGGGATATTTTCTAAAAAAATAAATGCAAGGCAAAGG
This sequence comes from Argiope trifasciata, assembly GCA_026543055.1. Lineage (NCBI taxonomy): Eukaryota > Metazoa > Arthropoda > Arachnida > Araneae > Araneidae > Argiope > Argiope trifasciata. The sequence continues at coordinate 1,939,904 of JAPMOQ010015521.1, read as the reverse complement.
TTTATATAATCGTTTCAATATCTAAATCATTTATTCAACAAATCTTCTTTATATATGGTAAACCTGATCGAATTTAGACAGGATATGCATTGGAATTCCGACTTAATGGCATATTTCTTTAATCGTTTGCAATATCTGTATCATTAATTCAATATTTTTTTCCATTATAAAATGTGATAGTTTCTAAAAAAATAAATGCAAAGCCAAGGTTTCTATAATCGTTTGCAACATCTATATCATTTATTCAATTTTTTTTTCCTTTTTCACTTTCTTTAAAAAAACACATTTAATATTGAAGCTTCACGGAAAAAAACATTTTTAATTTCAGGCCAATCAATGCCCGGAAATTGCTTCAAGGCTAATGTATATGTGATTTAATTAAAAATTATAGAACGCATTATTCATGGCGAACCAGCTGGTCGCCAAAGGCGGCTATTTTAAACTAAATATGTATTGGTCTTTCTTAAATAACATCTCTTTCTGCTCTCTTTATATAACAGAAAAAAAGACTTAGATTTGAAGATTTAACAAGAAAATAGCATTTTAATTGGGTTTTAAAGTACTTATTTATTTAAAGTATCTTTACTTATCTTTTGAAAAAAATCCTCTTTAAAACTCAATTTTTTTTTTGTTAATCAAACTTTGAATAGATACGTATATATAATGTATCCTTTGCTTTATTTAAAATCTATTAAATTGTTTTTCTTAAAGTAATTGAAAGTTTAATCTCAGAATATGTGCTAAGTTCGTAAGTTAATAACAAAAAAAACATTATATCTCTCTAATTTTTACCTTTAAATGTTTGCAAACTCTTAACGGTAAGTGCAGAAAGAAAACGCCAACACTGTCTACCTTTTTTGCAGCTTATCTGCAATAGAATGAATAAAATTCTGAGCTCTGTCTTTTATTTACTTGTTCTTCCATTATTAACTGGAGCATTGAGGAAGAAAAAAAATACTTCAAAGGCAATTTTAATTTTACTAATGGACACTAATTGTCGTCCGAATCTTTTCTTAGTGTCTTTTCCCGATAATTTTTTTGAAATCTTTTTCGCTTTGAAACAGTAGAGATAAGATTTTGTTCTTCTAATGTCTATATGCATTTAAGAGTGTTAATTAATTTCTCTTAAATTTTTAGGTAAGAAATATTTTATTTTTTTACATCTTATATATGAAGTACTGAAAAAGTATTCGTTCTAAGCAATTAACAAATTCAAATCTAACATCTTGCGTATCTCTGCGTAAAAGGTCTCACTGAGTAAATTTTTTTGACATCATGTATGTCTGTCCGTCTGTGTATCTGCGAACATAGCAACTTCTAAACGTTTGGAGCTATTGCAACAGGCTGGAATTTGATATATGGATTTTTGATCGAAATAGATTTTTGTCAAAATTTTAACGGTGTAATCAGAGCTAGTTGGTTTATCTGATTGTTCTAGCAAATTGAAGTAAATAACGATTTACTGCTGTTATCTAGCACATTTGAATTAAATAGCATCAAAATATAAAGAGCTAGACAAATTAAATTTGTTACACTGGTTTAATATCAATATTATAAATTGTTATTGAATTTAGAATCAAGGTTTCCCATGTATCAGTTTGTATTTTTGCATGTATATAAATGCAACAACTTAAACCAGATAAATTCGGTATCTTATCGGTATCTTCGGTATCTTATGATTATAATTGCGATTCTATGTGAAAAAATTGTTTCGATCTGTCAGGGAAAAATGAACATCCAAAATACATACCCGAGCTATAAATTCAGTTCAAATGCTCTATTCATACCATAGTTTTGAATTTCGTAACTATTGTACACCAGTGTCACATAAGGAATTCGCAGCTTTATCCGAGGTTGATAGTATTACTTGCACATCGACGAAATTAATCGTTAATCAGATTTGCTTCACACCTGTAAAATATTGAAAGAAAACCAAGAATAAGCTATCTATCTTATGCCTGCGTCTTACGAAACATGTCAACGTGATAATTAAAAAACGCATTGCTTTAAATATATCAAATTCGGTACCAGATTTTGTGACTAATTACAGCTATGTGTCAATTTTTAAATCAGTTTGGGAACGCGCGTTAAAAACATACATTCGATTTTTTTATATTATGAACCACATTTCAGAAGTTAACAGCCAAATAACTCGTTACAGATGATACGATAGATTCAGTAAAAAAAACTAACTTCAAGCCAATCATTAATATTTTGAATTATTGTGGGCCATGTAAGACGTTCTCTTTCATGACAAGTTTATTGGGGAGTTTGCTAGAAAGTTCTGGATCTACCACTGCCTCTGATTTATGATAATTTTTCTTGGAAATTTAAAATAAATTCTTTTAATGTTAAATTGCTTGACATTATTTAATTAATGGATTTTGAAAACTTATCAGCCCCCTTTCTTTTTTCTTGAAGAGAATTTATAGAAAAGTTCATCTAAATGGACAAAACTGTAGATTTGTATTAGGAATCATACGATAGATTCTGTAAAAATGCTAAATTCACAGAAACATTTATATTTCGTAACGGTTGCACGTCTGTATCATGTAAAACGTTCTCTGGCTCAAAAAATAACTAGAGAGTATGACGAAAAGTTTGGTAGAAATTACATCCACTGATTTTGAATCAATAACCCATAACAACTCAAATACCAACAAAAGTTGCTTATCTGCCATGTAAAACGTTCTTTGCATTAAAAATTACTATTAGGTTGGTGCGTATGAAATGTCGGATTCTCTTTACATGCGGACGTTTGTCTCCCTGTTTTCGTTATACTT
>JAPMOQ010015521.1:1905824-1922263 GCA_026543055.1 Argiope trifasciata | reverse complement strand
GAAAAATTACGTTTTTGTTATTGAATGGATTTATCATGTCATTCTCTTTATGTCAAATGTAACATATTAAAAATACATTTTTTCAAATTCTATATACAGTATTTGATACAGCAACGGCAATATTCCTCAAGGATGCATGAAAGCTTAAACAATTCTCTTCTAGTTCTTGTAAAAACATTTCTTTGTTACTGCAATAATATATCACGCCAGTTCATATCAAACAGCTGCATCAGTCTGGATAATGAGAAATTTCGTTTTCAGATACTGCGACACATTTATATACTATATTGCCCATTATTGTGTATTTCAACAATTGGAATAACAGAAAAGGATTTTTTCTTTTCAAAATACTATTTTTTCAACGTCTTTTGTATCGGGATCCTAATATACCTTTTGTAAAAGACAGGCAACATACATTCTTATTCCCTTTATACCCGTTTCTTCCCATTTCACAACTCTTTTTGCACGACAGGCCATAGCAATGTATTCCTTTGCGTGGTGCACGCAATGTGAGGAATGTATTCCGAGGAGATGAATCAATCTTCCAGAAATGCTTCCAAGAATTTGATACAAAAGCGGGAAAATAAAATAGAATCGGTTTTGGGAGAATTCTGGAAAATTGGAAAGGTTAAGGGATATATATGGGAAATAATTGCCTGAATATTTAAAAATAGACTTGTATTTGAAAAATGCGTTTTAATTGGTAGACATTGTTATGATTAAGGTATCCAACTGCGTTCGAAAGTAATTGTTTTGAAACATTGCTTTTGGATTGGTAAAAATATACGTATCTATGCATTTTTTCCATAAATAAGTATCTTAATTTTTCTAAAACCACCTGTAAATGAAAAAAAAATTCACCAACAATAAAATTTTAGGTTCATTTCATTGCCCATAATATTTAAAAGCTTCGTTTAAAACTTTTTACGTAAATACCTCTATTGATTTTTGATATATCATGTTAAAGGTGGAGAATTTTTATGAAAATTAAAATTTTGAGAAAATTGAAGTCAAAGACAAATTTTAGTTGTAAAATATGTGAGAACCTGGATGATAGGTCAGGCCTTCCTTTCTTAAAAAAGATCAACTGTTTTGGAATGAAAAAAGTCTGAACTAAAATAAATAATAATAATTATTATAAAATCACCAATGTGTTCTATGACCAGCGTTTTTAACGTAGTCGGATATCTTAATTATCTTCCTGATGCATGTTATTTTATAAACAAAAACGGACATTTGTTGTATAATTTGATAGAATATTTTAATGCAGTGGTGGATTTGGATATTTTGCTATTCTAAATGGTGTACTTTATTTGGCTTTAATTTTAATAAGATGGTTTATTTATTTGTTTTCCAACGTATTTTTACTTTTTCGTATACATAGTATCAAGAGAATATAGTGGTCTTTAAAAAATTTGGACACGAGAGTTTGATGAATCTCCACGACTTAGACCTTTCTGAGTTTGCAAGACATATTTTCGGAATATATCTGTCTGTCTGTCTGGGACAAATATCACTCAAAACCACTTAAATCTAGACGAATGGAATGTGGCTTAATATAAGTCTCTAAATTTGAAGATTTCTGCTAAATTTGACCCAAATCCAGTCAAATTCAATCTGCTGGATTGTTTGAATGCAAGCTAAGACTTATTAAAACAAGTTAGACAAAGAGAGCAACATAGTTGAAATTTTGTTCATATATTTAAAATCTACAATGTAGTCACCTGTCAAATTTTCAGCCAAATTCAATTACGAGTTGACTGCCTCTTAGTCTGTACTTTTTGAATCATGTAAATGCAATAATTCATGAACATAATTGCTTAAACATAGGAAATTTGGTATTGTATTTTGTGACTAAAAGCCCAGTTGTTTGTCAAACTTTCATTTCAATCTATGGAGAAAAATGCGCCTAAACTATAAATTCGACTTCTGTGCTATTAACACATGTCAGGGATTTATCGCCAAATAACTTGCCAAGGATGGCGCAATAGATTCAGTAAAAATACACAATTCACGATAAAGGTTAATATTTGTTGAGGCTCTTTGAAGACTAGCTCCAAAAGGTATGGGAATTTGCACACTATGCAATAGCGAAAGGCATAAACAACATACCACTCTCTTCGAACTGCTAGATCTGCTTTGGTTGGAGCTAACCTTGAGGTATAGCTAACAGCACTATGTTATTTTTTGCACCCTCAACGCAGCAGCAGATTTTCCTCCTTAGATTTGTTTTTCTACGCTTTTATTTGGTTCTGTTTTCGCTTTTACGCTGTTTTGAAGGAAACTCGTTAATTTAAATATACATTTTCTTTCTTTTATTACACATCAAAAAACATACGTTGATGTTTTTTTAAAAAAATAGAATCCAGATTAAATTAAAAGTTACAGCGGCTTTTTCAAAAATATATTTCAACTGCTACGATTCAATAGTTAAGTATCTGAATTTATGTGTTGGTGGCCCGATAATAAAAATTTGGCTGAGTGATTTAACCATCTCTTTGATTCTTCACCCTTTAAATCTATATGAAACTTCGATTTAATGTCTCTTTATCTGAATTTATGCACCATTATATTCTGAAAATAAATATTATGCTAAGGGGTATAAGTATTGCGCTGATCTTTCATTAATCTTAATCTAAATATTTTACTTAATTTCATGGAAAAGAGCTCCCTTGTTATTTGCAGCCTCTTCGTTTTATTATAAAAACTACTATTTTCTATATTTTAGCCTATTCTTAAGATCTATAAGCGGCTTTTTGAGACATCCTATATTGCCTTATCTTTCTTTATAAATGATTTATTTTTAACATCGTAATTCAGAACTGAGCATATGATCATCTTTGTCAAAATTTCTACAAATTCAAAATTGTTTAATTATTTAATCCTATAATTTATACAATGTTTCATAAAAATGTGAAAGTGTGTTTATTTTTTACTCCCTGTTATTTAAATAGTCATAATGACATTCATTGTTTCGTTTATAAAAATATATTCATCTCCCAAGAATATCTGCCTTTTGTCTTTCAATATTCTTAAAATGAATGTGCCATTGAAATGTTAAAATTTAATGAATTTAAATATGGCATCATTCTGATTCTCAGCATGTGATTTGAATAATTTTAATTCCCATCGTCATATCTAACAATATGTCGTGGAACTTATAATTTTGTAATTAATTTTCATCCCTTTGAAGTTGCTTTCATGTATATTTTTCTGAATTCAAAACGCTATTTAAAAATTCTTTTTCATTAAAATTTCCTTTTCATCGGTTATGCTGTTTGAAAGTATCATGCATATATGAATTTAAATGCAGATTAAATATCAAATAATGGAAAGGTCTTATCTATAATGTGACATTGAATAAAGATGTTGGAGTTTTGTATATGTTTTGTAAATGTTTTATTAAATAGTAGCAATTTGTACAAGGACATTTGAATTATTCTCTCTATTTGATATGTAAGATACCCATTGTCAAATTCGAGTGAAAGAAGTTTATTTAAAAGCAAAATAATCACCATATATGATCGATATGTGTGATATTTAAAGATGTATTTCAATTAACAAAAGCATTTATTTATTAAGAATTGTCCTGTATAATATTCGATGTATATGATAATCACCGACTCTTGTCAATTTACGAAATTATTTGTTCAAGGGAAATTAATCTTTCTATATTCTCTGACAGTTTAAGTATAAGATGTTTAATTGTAAAAAATCATCATATAGCTCCATATATGTGATATTCAAAGATGCATTTTAGTTTGCGAAAACGTTTATTTAAAAAGGAATAGTATTTAGTTTGTATGGTATTCATTGACTCTTTTTAAACTATGAAAACAGAGTTATCTTTAAAGGAAAATAAATCATATTTCATACTCTATATGCATGATATTCAATGGCAAATTTCAATATAAGAAGTTGATTTAAAAATAAAACAATTTTCCCATGTATTCGATATGTATTATTTTCAACAATACATTTAAGTTAAAAAAGCGTTTGTTTTAAATAAAAGAAAGTATCCTGTTTTGTATTAGATATGTATACTGATCTAATACAATACAGATTTTCAGATACTGATAAATTTCAGTATCTGAAGAAGATTATTTAAAAGTATTGCAATTATCCTATATACACGATATGTATAATATTCAATGTTAAATTTCAATTTAGAAGAATATTTATTTAAATAGTTATTCTGTATAGTATTCGATATGCATTATATTCATTGAATTTCAGCATAAGAAATTTATTTAAAAGTGAAAAAATTATCCTATACACTAGATATGTATAAATTCAATGATACATTTCAATTTACAAAAACGTTTATTTAAAAGGATAAGGAGTATCCTATATAGTATTCAATATGTAGGATATTGCTGGCCCTTTTTAATTTACAAAAACATTTTTTGGTGTTTTTATTTCTAGGATATGATATTCACTGATGAATTTCAGTATAAGAACAAGTTCATTTCATAGTAAAACACTAACCTTTATACTCGATATGTATGATATTCAATGATACATTTCAATTTACGAAAGCGATTTTGTTAAAAAGAAAATAATTGCATTGTTTTAGATTCAAAATGTACTATATTCACTAAAAGATTTCAATGTGCAAAAGAGCTTACTGAAAAGAGAAATTGGGAAAGATAGTATTTTTAGTTTTTCGATAAAAAAAAAAACTAAACATTCAAATGCAATTAAAAAATATAAATTTCAGTACTTAGTGGCATATATATTTCTTTGATTTGAAAATAATTCCACCCTAAAACTGTATCTGATGCTTCACTAATAATAATTTGGAAACAACTCTTAATTCAGTTACTGATATCGGCTGATTTTTAACATTCTCACAATGCATTATATTTTTGAACAGAAATCAGATATCAGAATTTCAATTCCACCATTCTACCGGTTTTGTTATTTTTATATTGATATCAATATTAATCCGGAGTATGAAACAAACGAAAAAGTATTGTCTGTAACTTTACTACTGATTTCTTATAATAACTTAGCATATTTCTGCAGTATTCTAATGTATATTTGTACTTTTAGTAATGATGAATTTAATACATATTCATATTTCTTATGTATCTTACTGTTCTTATTGGTATTTATTTATTAATATCACATGAAAGTAAAAAATCATAACTAACTACTAAGAAAGTGAAACTCTTTTAAGTTCAAATGTCTTTCAAATATTTTCCATCGCAGTAATGTTAGCGAAAAAAATCTATTTTATAATACGCGTTTCTTATTCGAACTATTTCTATTTCAATTGATAAAAGTGTCGTCATTTATTTCCTAGTGCCATAAATTTTTAAGCTGAAAAAAGAAGTGATTTTCATGTATTAGTCTTGTTGTAATAATTTTCATCTCTGTTTTGTTAAACTGGGATGACTAAGATAATCGAAATTCATATTTCGCTTCATTTTTAGCGAATCATTTATCGGTGAAACAATTTAGAATTTGGAATATTCTTTTTTAATCACTGTGTAAAATTTTTTATTTTCGTTTAAATTGTTTTAGAATTCGGAATTCCTTTATATAGATCATTGAACAAATCTGTTTCAATATGTATTACCTGCATATGAAACAAGGAATTCCAAAAAAACAATTAACTATGTGGAACTTTTATATTGCCTTCTTTCGTACTGAGCTACAATTTCCCATGAAAAACCAACAGAAGTGATATTCCTAAAAATTTATCGCATACTCTTAAATAAGTTTGCCATGCCAAATAACGCTTTGCACGTCTTTGGTACACAATAGTTTCGAAATATGAGCTGTTGGCGCGAATATAACAATTTTACTGAATCTATCGGATAAGTTTTGGCGAGTTATTTTGAAATTATACCCAGGCATGTGTTAACAGTAGAAAAAAATCGAATTTCTGTTTTAGACAAATTTTTCTCAACTGATTGAAATGAAGATTTAACATCGAATTGAATTTGTAGTCACAAAATCTCATCTAAATTTGATGTATTTAAGTCATTGCATTTTTTAATTGCCGCAATCATCATTTGGAAATTAAAGACCAATATATGATAATCTCTTTGTCAGAATGGACACAACATTTGATTGGGGACTATATCATAGAACGTTACATCTACGTAAAGAATTTTATCTATGTAGATCTTTTCGTTTTGTTATAATCGTGTCAACTTATATTCGAACAGTCGAACAGATAGACTTCCTCTAAATGGAATTTGCACAAAATGTATCAGCTGGTATCAATTTAAAATTGAGTTTGGTTTAAATTAGTTTGTAAAACACTGCAGAATCAACATTTTTTTTGTAACTTCAGTTTCTATTTCTATAACTGAATAATTCAATATAATTCTAAATTTCCGAAATGTACCAATCCAGAAGATATTAAGACTGACTGCAAAATTTGAAACATAAACTAATAATTGAAGGAATTAATTAGGAATTTTATATTCATTGAATCGGCTTATTAAACGAATCGCTTTTATAAAGTAACAAAATAATGCATTGCTTGGAATATATTTGGTCAAAAGTCAAAATATAATATCATTTACATTAAGAAAACTAAAAAAACAAAACAAAGTGCATAAAAAAATCCATAATATTTAAGTACTCCGCCACATTTAGTATTTTGAATTATTCATTTTTATTTATGAAATAAAAGTTGGTTTTCTACAACAACCGCAAAATGAAAAAAAAAAATTAAAGAAGTCGTTCGCTATTTTTAAGTTTTGCTAAAAAAATATCAGTTCAAATGAAATCAAATATTTTTTTGTGTTATTTCATATTCATTTTGATATATTCCCTAATTTCTGTGAACAACATATTTAAAATTCCGAAATGTATCGCAAGTTTATGCATAATTCAAGATATATCTTCAAAAGCGTAAAAAATGGTAAAATTAGTAAAACAAGTGACAAAAAAATAGTTTTAAATTCAACTCCTATTTAGGTAAACAAAGAAAAAAAATTCTTTCTTTCTTTTTATTAAATAATTATCAAACAAATTATTAAGTATCAAAAAATTATTAATTTTTGTAAGAACTGAACTCGCATTCTTCACTTTCATGTGAAAAATACTGAGATCCTTGCATTTTACCGATGAAGCTATTACACTTTGATTTCCATTTTAATTATAAACTGCTAAAACTATTTAAAGTATTAAAAATGAATTAAATTTAATCAATAAATTAATATTTAAAAAAACTGTATTAACATTGAGTTAAAAAATATATTTGAACTTAAATGGATGAATAAAAAGTATTTTATTAACGATTGAAAATTTGAACAAGATATGTATATAAATATATATAGTGAGAGTGTGAATTAACAGTAGGAATTTATAAAGAGCACTCCAATGTGCTTTAGAAGAATGTTGAGATTACTGAAGTTTCAAGATTTACCTGTAAAAACGTAATATTTGGGAAAAAACGAAACACTACAAATTTACACTGGGGAATGTGCTTTCTCTGTATCTAAATTGAAGACATAGTGTTTCTTTCAGAACGCTATTCGAAATCAGAAATCTTTTGTACAAATCGCGCGACAAATCTATTTTCTCGGTTCACAATCAACAGAGGAAAAAATGCTTTCTTTTATATTAAAAAAAAAATTCTGCGTCTTCTTTCCTGTTGAAAGTTTGGTTTCTCTTTTTGAAGGGAAAAAAAAGGCAGAATACGGATCTGTTCGTATTTTCATCTGTGCTTCTTTTCCCTTTTCACGATTCCTTCCTCACGACAAGCTATAACAATGTATTGCCTCGCGCTGGGGTTTCATGATTCACGTGATACTACCCTCACTGCCAAGCGAAATGAAAAACATATTTCAAAAGTTGAATTCATCTTCCCCAAAATTTGTTTTTTTTTATGTGAAAGGAGAAAAACAGTAAATAAGGGATCTCTTGGAGAGAAGAATATTGTAAAGCTAGAATGTTTGCTTTAAATTTGAAAAAAAAAAAAAAAAAAAACTTTAGTTAGAAAATATATCATTATATCTTCGATATAATGCTGTAGCTTCTTAATCAACTCTTGTTTATTGATTTATAAATATCTGTATAAATAAAAATGTAAATGTTCGTTTTTTCAATATTGAAAACTCTTCATCGATTGCTTTGAAATTTTGACGCATCGTTGTAGTCGAATACTGGCTGGTTTTTATATACTTACTAAATGTAACATAACGACATCATGTGTTCTCTGTGCCTATAACACTAAGTTATCTAACCAATACCTGGTTAGATAACTTTTATCTTGGTTAGGTGATTAATTAGATGGAAGGAAGAAAAAAAAATGTTAAAAGAAAGAAAGAGAAAATAAATCATCTGAAGATCACTAGAGATAATCCAATTGGTGTCATATCCTAGACGACTGTATTTAATATTTTGGTGAAATAATAACTGGATGGAGGCAATAAGAATACTTACACAAATGCTGACTATGGGTTCAACTTACAGGGAAATGAGATTACTAACTGATTACATTCTGAACTTGACATTATGTATGACACATATAAGCATATAAACAATCACTGTAGAGTCAGAGTGTAATCTGTAAGGTTCCTCTGAGTCCTGCAGTTTTGATTTCCTTCGTGAGAGTTATACTTTTATGGGAATAATTTCTGCTGATTCTGACGGCATTTTGGTCTTAGCTATTGTATGGTCTTGAAAAGGTCTTGTTATTAATGAATATGATTTAACTATAGATTTAAATTTTCCGCGTGAAAGGGTATTCGATGAAATTCTAATATACCATTCTTTCTCGAGACTTGTTATTGGATTTCTCATGTGCCATGAGAGAGTCAGTAAACATTCAGTGGCATAGTGTATTAGGGATCCTATCTCCCCACAACTACAACAAGGAGCAGTCGATACTGCGGAGTGGTATACTGTATAAAAACTACAGTAAGGATAATTGGCCAGATAGAATCTGTGTAGTTATGTCGAGAGTGACCTGTGACCAGTTTAAAAAAAGACATATGCTTTGTTTTAGTTGGACGCATAGATAGAAACTTTTGGTATTATGTTGAATATTGATCGGCCTGTTTTGCCTTCTTCCCATCCATTGCCATCTTGTTGTCATTTCAGTTTGGAGTATGTTCTCCAGATGATATCTTGGAAACTTCATTACGTTCCGATCTTGATTAGCAATAGCCACTTTGGCTAGTTTGTCCAATAATTTATTCCCATCAGAGCCTACACTTGCATTGATCCTTGCGATTTTAATGTGAGGTTTTACAAGAAGAAAGGAGAATGCATTTCTTGTTAATTGGATATTGGAGAAATGAGGCTTGTATACTTGCTTTACTGTCGACGTAATTAGTGATTGTATCTGATGAAGGGTGAGCGGTTGCATATTTGACTATTCTATTGAGTGCTAGTAGTTCAGCTTGAAAGACTGTGTTTTCTTTCAATAGACTGGTTGACCATTGTTTTATAGAGGCTGCATCCTGCATGACACGAAATGCAGCCCCATCATCTGCAGAGGATTTTGACACATCTGTATTGACCCCAAGACCTGAAATTTGAGTCCCACCGTCTTTCAACGATATTTGATGTGTTTATGTAGCTTATGCATAATGGAGCTTTGGCGATTTTTACATTTTCTGAAAATCGCCAAATAAACCTGGAGAACGTTAAAATAAGCAAGAACTTCCAATCAGAAACGATCTTCAAACCCTAAATAATCTAATAACCATTAAACTCAAACTTCTTTAAAAGTACAGAATTATTTCAATCGCAATTACATCTCTAGGTCCTTAGATGGAAAAAAAAATGTTTTTTTTTTATAAGACAGGGAATTTTTCAAGTTTCTTGAAGCCTGACGTGGTCTGAAGGAATGAACTCCCCGACCATCGTCTTGGCGAGAATGAGTTCTGGAAAAGTATGTTAATGCCATTTCGTCGAAGCCGAACTAATTGCATGCCGAGGAGTGATCGACTGTGAAGTTTAATCGACCGCTTTGTTTAATTAGGATCTTGAGGAGGAAGTTGAACCAACCTCTTCGCTTCCCTTACACAGAACGAATTTTATTTTTCAGGCTCGTGTGGGATCAAATTGGTCTTTGGCTTTCGGTTTGTGCTTTTGGTTTAGAATTCATTAGAAGAAGAGTTCTTTAAGGAGTACAAGAGAAACAAGGAGTCGTATCTAATCGTCCAATTGTAAAGGTGGTTAAATATTTTTTGAGAATCAAAATTAAACATTTAAACAGTGTAAACAGCAACGGTAAGACCCTTTTGACAGTCCTGATAGTCATTTTTAAATTCAAACTCTTTTCCTGAAAATATATAAAAATATTCTTTAATCCTTTATTATTGCTAGTTTGTGTTTTGGAACTGATTCTTAAAATGAAATGAATAGAGATCATTCATATTTATTTTGATGATGAATGCACCATAAACATAAAAAATATGAAGGAAAGTGTTCTTCACCATATAGTTTGTGTATGCTTAAGTATAATATTTGTAAGTAGAGTTATCGCTTGAATTAGGAAGAGCAATTTTATTTCAAATATGGATCGTAATCTCATGACCATGAATTTTTTTTAACTAAGAAGTATTTTAACTGAAGAAAAATCTCTTAAGTTATGGCCATAAAACTCATATTCCTTAAAAATTCAGAAATATTTTAATTCTCTGCATCTTTTGTTCTTTACTTTGAATAAAACGCCGTTTTTAAAACGTTTTTTTTATAAAACGTCGTTTTTCCTGAATTTTTTTTTATCAAATTATGAGATAATACCTCGGTAGTGCTGTCTGTTGAACTATATTGTACAATATTCTGCGATATTATATGATTACAATATTCCACGATATTAAACAATATTGCGAATATTGATCAATGTCATACAATATTGTACAAGATTTGTGGACTAATAGGGAACGACACACACACAAAAAAATGTGGAGACTGCATGTCAATGTTTTGTAGTGTTCTTTGTTTTATCTGTTTTTCTTTCTTTATATGGGAATATATAGTTATTGGGTTGGCAAAAAAATTATCAGACGTTTCTTTAACGTAATATATTTTAATAAAGATTTTATAAATTTATGAAGGAAAATATTCTTCTACTTTTAGATTATAAAAAAGCAATAAACATACCCATATTCGTCATATTATGCTGTACCACTTTGAAAAAGGATGGAAAGCAACGCAGTCATTTCGCGATCTCAACAAACTTTTTGCTGAGGGCACAGGCAGCGAAAATCTATACAAGGAATGTTTTACCTATTTCAAATTTGGTAACACTAGTTTGGAAGATAAGCCAGGAAGTATCATCAACCATGGTATTTGGACGGCTAAGCACTTTTGGCAGCTGTGAAAGGGGACAGAAGCTTGACAACTCGAATGCTGTTCGACAACTTCAATGTGGACCACTCAACTGTCATTCTTCGTCTCAAAAAGTTCGCAAAAGTATGGAAATTTTGTCTGGATTGGTTCATGAACTCAGCAACAGCAATAAAGCCAAACGTGTCCGAATTTTAACCGATTTGCTTCAACATAACGTGTGGATCCGTTTCTGTGAATAGAAAGCAATTATTTAAATAGATGGTGATTGCTCTCTGGGTTAATCATATAAAAATGTTACTGTTGAATTTTTATATTTCCTTTTTCATCACAAATAGTGTTCATGAACGCCTAATAATATCGTTTAAAAACGCCTTATAATTATGCCCCTTCGCAAAAGTTAAAGTATAATCTTTCAATTAGAATTTTTTTAGAAATAAATGTACGGACGCAAACAACATAATGTATGATATCTTCCATCATTTAAAGTATTTTTCCAACTGAAACTGTATATCTATCTGTGATGGTTTAGAAATTAATTAGGATACCAATAAAAGGCGATACTTTGTATATTCAATCCTTCCGTCCATTTTTAATGCCTTCATTTGAATTTTGTTTCCAAATTAATGATTATTCTTATTTTTATAGTTCTTTTTTCTAGTTGCATTCCTTTTAATTCTTTAAAAATAATTTAAGATAGTTATATTTTTGTCTGTCCAGAGTGCATCATAATTTGTCAGTTTACGAGACAATTAAATTAAAGAGCACTCTTAATCATTTGAGCCTGTATTAAAAATTCAGTCAGTTAGCAGCAAGTTAAGAAATCAATAATTATCAAAACATGATAATCATAATCGTTGAATTCATAAATGGCAAATGAAATCATAACTGAAAATTCGCGACAGTAAATTTCAATAACTTCTTTAATTTACTAATTTTATATTTATTTTTATTTTACAAGGGAAAATGGATTAAATAGCTCAGTACTCTTAATTACTTTTCCCAAAGCTAATGAAAGCAGATTTTAAATTAACATATGCTATTAATTCTTTTCTTTAAATGTGAACCGCTTCGTTTATTTGTAAGAAGAATAAAAAAAAAATTATATGCATTGAAAATAACTTTTTCTCCATCGATATAGAAATTAGCTAGGTAAATGACAAAATTTTATTTCCTTAAAAATGCTTTCAAATATTTCATTCTTAATGAATTGGTTCTGTTTTTTTAAGTTTTAACTCATATTTGTTTTTAATCATCAAGTATAAAATTCATTTGAGATCTTCGACAAGCTAAATTGAAAATGAATTTTCTCTATTTCCTTTCAGATTTTTTTTCTTTGGAATACTAAGCTCTTTTTAAAAGTTGTTAAGAAGACGGAATTAAAACTTTAGTTTCAAACATCGAAACTAATGCTTTAAAGAAAAGATCCAAGATCTAAAATTTGTTGTAATCGGAAATGGAATTGAGGCTTTAGCTTCTCCTTAATTAACAAATTCCAGTTTCTTTCTCAAAGAAAGAATTTGTCCGTTATATAAAAAAAGAACAGTCGAAAAGACATAATGCATTTTTATTCAAAAGAATAATTCAGAAAATCTTTTTTTTTCTTTTAAAAACCATTCGTTTTAATCAAGGATTGTAAATTTGAATGTATTATTTTTACTCAAATCTCTTTTGTGGAGAGGTTTTACATGTAAAACGGTGAAGGCCGGGAAACATTTAATTTTATGAATTGCTGCAGGAACTTAGTGATTTCTTTTTTTTAAATTGCATTAAATTGTCAGAGAATAAAAATGTCTGTGGCATTTTTCAAAATTTGGTAAGAAAAAAAAATTACTTATTAGGAAATATGTAATGGTATTCTTTCATTTTTTTCTGATTATTTTAAGAATAATATAGGAATATGAAATCTTAGCACAAAATGGTAAGATTTCTTAAAATACAGTGAAGTAATTGAGAATAATATAAATTTATATTCCATCTGTGCAGCAAATATGAAATTGACAAAATGATAAATGAATATATTTGTGATAGTTACAATATTCATGTTTCAGTTTTATTTTTCGCTTACTTATACAAATAATGTTTATAAAATATATACTACAATGGTTGCTACTACATTGATGAAATAAACACAGAAAACTTAATATGATACTTTTATACCGGCAACTGTATACAAATATCTGTAGTAAATTCGGTTGCTACGAAATTTATGAGATAAATACTAAAAGCTTAATATGATAATTTTATGCCAGCTGCTCTTTGTAAATAGCTATAGTGAATTTTAGGGTAAGTAAAAATGAAGACAAATTTTTTTGAGTGTTTGTAGATTTGGCTGTTTAAGAGGTTGAGAGTATTATTATGTGCATTTTTATTGTGTTGTAATGTTTTGAAAATTTTAATTTAGCTTTTAGTTAAAAAAAATGAATAATTTTCTTTAACAGGGAATTCACTTGACTCGATTCAATTCGTTCGTGTGTGCGCCTCCACTTATACACTTTCTGAGACGAGGCATGGAAACTTATTGATAGATCTTATAGACATATCACCGAAATTACTGTACTTTCGAAAATTGCCATCTTTGTTGTCTACGTTACCAAATTCTTCCCTTTGGGTCTTTGCTATTGACATGGCATCAGTTTAGCATTCATTCAAATATGTACAAAACGATCGTTCTTACTTTGAGATGAACTTCACCGGAATGCAATATTGCATGAAATGAATAAAAAAGAATCTATATTACAGAAAAGTGAATGAAGACGAAGCAATATTACAGGCAGGGAATAAAGAGAAGCAGTATTACAGGCATTGAATAAAGTGAAGCAATATTACTGGCAATGAGTTAAGAACAGCAATATTACAGGCAATGAGTTAAGAACAGCAATATTATAGGCGATGAGTTAAGAACAGCACTATTACAGGAAATGAAAAGAGACGAAGCACTATTACAGAAAATGAAGAGAGATGAAGCAGTATTATAGGAAATGGATAAAGACGAAGCAATATTACAGGAATGGATTTGCTTTCAATAAATTGCACAAGAAGCAAATTTCTATTGATAACAGTGCTCTGCTTTTGTTAAAACTTACTTTATTCGTAATTTGAAATTTTAATGAATATTTGTATGAGTATGTGGTCCACCAGTTTCGAATTAGCTATGTCTAGCTGCAATAAGAACACTGCCTCAAATTCTTTTTCACATTTTCTCCCGAAAACTCTCGAAATAACCCAACTCCATTATTTAGTTTCTCTTTCTCGCTTCTGGGCAAAGAAAAATATATTTAGAATAGCTATAGTTTTTTTCTCGTTCAGTTGCCAGTCCTTTTTCACTTCTGACATATAAACCATTTATATTTTCTCGTGTATGATTAAAGATACGATCGGGAGACCCTTAGAACTCTCATATGTTTTGACCCATAAAGAAACGCATTTATTTTCCATTTTGTTTTTATTTTTTTCCGAATTTCTGGAAGGGATCAAAAAGAATTCCGAGTTTATTCCGAAAGTACGATCGTTAGTCAAATCTTCAGATGTTGGTACAGTTGCATCGATTTCTAAAAGAAAATTTCCTGCTTATTTTTCTCCCAATTTTTTACTTCTCTTATAAAGGAATATTAATAGCAATGGAAACTGCCTTTATGCATAATTCAAAAAGCTCTTATTGTACCTAAAATGGTATGCGCCATTTTGCATAAGTACATCTCCTATGGCCCGAATGGGAGAAGATGCCCTCAATATAATATATCGGCATTTGAAATCTTTATAGCGCTTAAATGCCGTCACAAGAAGTCATTTAAATTTGAAAAAAATCATTGTACTCCAAGTTATGGTTTTGTTGGTTAGCAATATGTATTTTCTGATAAAAACGCACTGTGTATTACCATTTATTGGTAATTTTCCCCCTGGTTTACATGTCAGATTTGTTGATTTATTAGATTAACTGTAAAAGAACGATAAATAAATCTGTTGATAGAACTATTGGGCTTTGAAAAGGGGATGAAAGTCTTGATTTCTGAAGGCTTACTTTCGAATTTTCATAAATCAATGTTATAATTTTTTGGTGGAGTTTAAATTTGGATGATGGGTGAAATTATAGCAGTTTCTTTTTGTTTTACTTCACTTGGATTTTATTAACTAAACGTATTTGCATAATTTGGAAGAGCTGGGTTTTTTAAAAAATATTTTTGATTTTATATATGAGAACTACACAAAGAGAATGTACCGTAATATATAAAAAGTTCGAAATCGAAAGTTTGACTTATCATCACGTTTCAAATATTTTAGAATATGAAAAATAAATTTATGGAATTTTGAATCTCTCTATGAACAGAATAATTCAAAAATATTTTTAGCTAGAAAGGTGATGTTCTGTAAGAGGATTTCATGCCAATTTTCATCTGTAAAGTTTGATCAGATTTTGAAAAATATCCATTACCAGAAAGTCTGACTGTCTATTCAAGTACATGTGAAAATGATATCTACAAAACTTTAAGAATTTGAGGAATACGCTTTGGCTTATATAATCAAAAAAATATATCATCTGAAACATAAAATGTAGATCGATATCAAATTTTCAACCAAATCTATCAAAGTGTCTGTCATATGTACTTATTAGGTGCTGTTTACATTTTCTTTTGTTTCTTGTTTTCTAAATCTTGTCTACATTCACATGCATTTAAACACAAAAATTCAACCAGCAAGAATGATCTCCACAAAACTTTCTTGCATCCTCTCTAATAAACTTGTCATGACGAAGAAAACCTTGCATGGCATAAAGTAGTTAAGACATATTTTTGGCATGAAATTAACTTTTTACTAAATCCGGCGAGTCGTCAATCCAAGTCATGGCAAGTTTTCTGGTAGTCAATCCGTGATATAATCAGAAAATCGAATTTGTGTTTTAGACGAGTTTTATCTCAATTGACTGAAACAAAGACCTGACTCAAATTTGCATCCAAGTCTTATATCTAATTTGATATATTTAATTTGTCGAGTTTTTGAGTAATCACTAATCTGTGTCTGAAAGTGCGGATCAACAGATGGCCTATCCTTTAATGGATTGGCTTCAAATTTGACAGGTGTCTATACTCTAAATGTTATTTCTCTGTACAGAATTTTATTTGTCTAGTTGTCTTTGTTATGTAGTTATCTTGTTAACTTATATTCGTTGTCTT
>JAPMOQ010015521.1:1886936-1905814 GCA_026543055.1 Argiope trifasciata | reverse complement strand
GACATCTATTAAAATTCTCCGCCTTATCATAACTGCTAATTTTTCTAAACCAAATCATTGAATTAAAATTCGTACGTTAAATAATTCGAAAAATAAATTTATACATTTTTCGTTATCAAAGTGTTAAATAATACAAATTATTTTTATCACAGATGCGTTGAAAAATAGTTCTATCATTCTAAATGCAAATATCAAAATACTGCCAAAATGGGTTATCTTTTTTTCTACCCGAACGAGACGAAATTTGTTTTGGCTGCTTCCAAATTTTTAACGCATATATTACTTATTAGTTTTCTAGAACGTTATTTTTTATTTTTTAAAATACTTTTTGTTATATTCCAGTCTTGTTTTTTACTAACCATTAAATAATTCATTGAAAAGCTGTACTTCCATTGTTATATATTTTTACTTGCTTTTAAAGTCAATAATTTACTTTTATTGCCCTATAAACCCCTTTTATATTTTATTTCAGTAGCTAAATATTTTATATATATTGTATCTTTTGCCATTTCTAGAGTTCAGATACTCATTTTATAACTGCTATTAAGAATTAGTTTTGGTGTTTTAAAAACTCATTTTTATTATATTTGTAGAAACTGGCTGTTTGATGGCAATTTAGTTTAGTTTGATTTGTTTCCTTAATATTGTTTATAACCTTGCGTTCTACCTGTAATTTATATCATTGAAAAATAGATTGAAACTGTCTACTGAGCAGTTGTTGAATATGTAGCAATCCAAATTAGGTACATAGGTTCTTCGGCAGTAAATATTCACTAACAAAAGAAAATTTTTTGAAATTTTAACTAGATTTTTAAGAACAAAATCTTTAAATATTTGAATTTTTTTTTCTCAATAATTTGGAGAATTCGATTACTTCTTGAATATTTTCTTCCAGATTTTTTATGTTGCCAGAAAATGCTATATGTTATCAGTGTTCCCAAATGTTACATGAAAAATTCATGTGTTCTTGTTTTTCTTTGCTATTTTTGTCATCGAATATTTTAATATAATTGAGTTTTTCAAAAGACATATGTAATTGATTCCAAAATTAAATTATAGTGCGCATTATGTGGGTATAAACTGAATCCTATTTATATAACCGCTTGATATACGAATTTACTTAATTGCCTAATTAAATGACGAATTTAATAGCTTCTTGATTAGAATGTTTACTATTGTTTTAATTCCTTTAATAATAATACGTTTCAAGGGACTTTTTTATTTTAAATCATTTAATACTTTTCACTTAATTGCAAATTAAAAATTCAATAATTCAATACGTGTTTCAGACGTCTTTATATGCGAAGTGGTTAATCTGATTTTGACATAAATTTATAGTCTATATTTTCTTTCATTATTGAATTCAATTTACTGAACCGTGAATAATTTCGTAAAATTAATATTGTTCTTCTTCATTTAGGTAAGTTTGAATGCTTCTTTGGATTTGACTCTAGAGATGCTCAAATATTTGGATTTGTTAAAAAGAATAATTTCACTACTCAATCAGGTATGATTATTAAAATTTTTACGTTTGAAAAATCTTTTATAAAGAATAAAAAAGTATTTATAAAACATAACACAACGATACAAACCACATATCGAACTTTCATATATCGGAAATTCCCAGCTATCGAATCTTCCACATACCTTCAATTTTCTTTAAAAAGCCAGTTTCTATATGCTGATAAAAATTTCTATATATAGAATAAAAATTTCTATATATCGAATTAAAAATTTCTATACATCGAATTAAAAATTTAAATATATCGAATAAAAATTATGCACATTTATTCTAATCATAAAGTTCTTATGAATTCCATTTATGAAAAGGGTATGAAATAAGTGAAAAAAGTGTTTCGCGGATTCATATTACAATTGAAATTCATAGAAAACTGAATTACAATATATGCAATAAGTGCCAACCATACCCCGATCCTAACATGGATTTCTTTCTGTGAACATGGTAGCTAAGGCTAAATCATTTTGAAACAAATATTAAATATCGATTTTGATTACAGGCTTCAAAAACAATGAAAAATAAATTCAAATTTTTGTTGAATATAAATGAGTATTATTCTCATTTATATTTCTGAATATAAATGAGTATAATTTAAGAAAGGCCTCTATTCTATAAAATATTACATTAATAATTCAGAGAGGAATTTTAGAAAATCTAAATACAAATTTGATACATTTTATAAGAACATGAATATTTAGTACATTGAAAGTAATTTTGAAATCTATTTAAACGTTTTTTTTAATTAATTTCTTCAATGATTTAATTTTTTAATAATTTAAAATAATATCAATAAATTTGTAATATCCATTTTTATATACTGAAATTTCTGTTCGCCGAATTTTTTTCCTCCAAATACTAACATTTTTCTTTCAAGTTCAATAAATAGAAAATATATTTTGCCTGTATTGATAACAACGGTGTAAATGGTGAAAATGATAACACCAGTGTTTCCAGATAAACACCTAGCGAAATTTTGCAGGAAAAATAAAAATAACACCCGATTTCCTAAATTTTGAGTAAATATCATCGGCCAATTTCCATCGTTCATCCAGCTGAAACGATTTAAGGTATCCGTCTACTTTACAAACACAGGTTATCGACCACACTGACAAATATTTTTTTATTGTTATTGCTTATAGTTTAGACTTTTCCCCTTTCCAAAACAGTTTATCCTTTTTAAAAAAAGGAAGGCCTTATCTATCATGCAGAGTCACATATTTTTCAGCTAAAATTTGTTTTTATCTACAATTTTCTCAAGACTTTAATTTTCATAAAAATTCTTCACCTTTAACATATCTCAAAATCTAATTGAGGTATTTACATAAAAATTTCTGAGTGTGTTATAAATAATATTGGTAATGAAATGAACCAAAAGCTTTATTGTTGGTGCTTTTCATTTATAAATGTTTTTTGAAAAATTAAGTTTTAAATTTATGGAAAAAATGCATGTATACATATATTTTTACCCATAACTTCTTTGCATCTCAATATTTTTTAAAGATTTTGATTAATTTCATTCACCATTATATTCTATAACTTGTTTACAAAGAAAAGTAGGATTACTGCATTACAATTTTGAGTAGAAATTTAATCGTTTTCGTAAAATTTCATTAAAATTTACTACTAATTTTCCTATTTCTCAAAATATATTATATTTTAAAATAATTTTTTTTGTATTTATAATATTTTGTTTTATAATTGACAATACATCTAAAAAGGATAATTTTAAATTGTTTTTATAAAATCCAATTTTTCGAATAATTTCCTTCGAATGTAGTTGGATACCTTAAAGGATTGTTAGATTTAAATTCGATGTACAAAGACTTTACTGTATATATTAATTTTTATTTTATTCTGATATTTAATTCGGTTAAAACCATCGTATTAACGTCTTTTCTTTAGAATAGTGTGGGCGTTTTCTAAATATTATTCGTAATTACCAATCCCAAAGTTGGAATTCTATGATTACCCCTTTTAATTTTAATGAATTAAATTTCGTATTAACAATTTTGATTAAATATTCTATCTTCCATTATACGAAGATCCCCAATTTAAGTCTTTATTAAGACATTATCTCGCACCCATCACCCTTTGAACTCACCCCGCCTTATCCAACTGTGGTTTTAACCCAGTTCATCCAACTCAAATATTTCACGAACTGCTGGAAAATTCTTCTTTTTTTGTTGTTCGAGTGCTCCCCTCCCTTTTCCAAGCGGAGCCAGGAGAATAAATATTGAAGTTTAGCGCTCGGAACACCAGCTGTGAAATCCAAAAATAAATCAAGAAGAAAAGAAGGAGAACGGTTTCATTTCGATGGAGTCTTCATATTTTTCTTCAGCCTCGAAAAATATATTTTCCTCGAGCTTTTAGAGCTATTGGTAGCAGCAGATGGGAAAGTATTCTCGCCCGCCTTTGTGGAGCGAGTATTCCAGAGTTATATCCCAGCTATTGTGAACCGGATATTGTAAGTTTTCTGCAGATGTTCCAACTATGAGGGGACTCATTTGTATTTATTGAAGATTGCCATTGTAGTTTTGATTTTTTTTTTATTGTCGAATTCGGTTATGGATGGTGTTAGTATGTGTTTTATCTTTTTAACGTATGTTTTAATATTCATTGCGATATGTTTTTTTTATCATGTGAGAACATGCTGTAATTTTTGGTTTGAGGTTTGTCAAGCCTTAAAATACCTAAGTAACATATTGACGATTTTCGCTTTTAGGGTTATTAGAAAATAAGGCAGAAGGTTGTCACATTTGGTGACTTATCGGCAACCAAAGTTACGACATCTTTTCAAATTATTGAAATCTTACCTGAAATCTTATTGAAATCTTCTTTGAACTCTTATGCATTGTCTTGATTAATTTAAGTCCTTAACCAGATTCAACCGGTTTGAAACAATCATGATTAGTTGGTTGATTGAGTTTTCTGGTGCGAAAGGCATATCTGGAAATGATGCGCCAACTAAGCCAACATTGCGATAGTATTAAAAAGTTAGTCTAATTTAAAATCAGGCAAGGTTAAAAAAACACGAATGAAAAAAGCAAAAGTTTATTAAGTATTGACATGGAAAAAAATTACAAGCTGATCACAAATTAAATAAAATGTAACAAACATATGGACTGTAAAAATGTAAAAATATTAGAGTGAATCACTACCTCTTTTCTAAATATCGCATGCATCGATATTTAGAAAAGAGGTAGGTTTTTTTCATCTCAAAATCGGTCGAGCTCCAAAACTTAGTCAGCTAGAAAAATTGGAATGAAAGTTTATACATAACATAATGATATATTTTTTATAGAGAGACAAGGTTAGATAAGTCTTGTGATTATTTCAAACCGGTTCAAACTTGTTAAGGACTTAAGTTAATTAAGATAAATAATGGCTTTAAAAATAATAATCTTCTCAAATGATAGCTTGAAATTTGCGAACGTAGTTTTCATTTTTTTCTCACTTATATGTATATTTAGCTCTTTGTGCTAAAATATTAAATTAGATTCTAACAACAAGGCAAATTTTAAAGATTCTGTGGTTTTTTAGGAACATTATAGCTGTATGAGTTTATAACCTTCTACCATCATCCATAAAGAGTACCCGAAGTTTCTTTAAAAAAAAGTAATAATGAAACATTTCACCAGACAGTTATTGATGATTGTCCTAGACACCATTCAACGTGATTTTATGTAAACAATTTTATATTGTTAACAATCAACTTGATTTGTGAAATGAAATTATTATAATTTTATAATGTTTACAATCAAATTTACTTGTGGAATGAAATTATATTAGTAATTTTATAATATTAACAATCAACTTTACTTGTGAAGTGAAACTAACTTTCAATAATTTAATAATGTTAACTATGAAGTTAACTTATGAAATGAAAACATAGTTAATTTTGTCATGTTACTAATCAATTTTAATTGCGAAATGAAACTATCGATTATTTTATCATAACAGTTAACTTTACTTGTGAATGAAATTTTCGGTAATTTTATGAAGTTAACAATCAACTTTACTTGAAAAAAATTTCTTTCCTAAAATATACGTACTTAAATTGATTATTAATATTATGTACTTATACATGCATTAAGACATCTCCATTTTTTTGCCATGCGATTGAATTATAATGCTCCTTTATCTAAAGATGTAGGTTAATGTAATGTAATAATGTAATGGTTAGATGTAATAATGTCTGTAGGTTAAGAAGCTTTGAAACCAGGAACTCCGTGAACAATCTCTCACAGCGGCATTCTATTCTAGTCAGCATTTTAATTCTTTTATAATTTCTCTGTATTCTTTTTGTCAGCCCTACTATTGAATTTATTCATTTATCGTGTTGTATTTATTTATTTCGAATAATTTGGTTTGCATTCTTTTCCCATTTAACTATTTTTATTTGGTGTATTCTTACATCAAACTTAATTAAAAATTCAATTTCTCTTTTAATTCCATGAGACAGAAAAATATTACGAATTAATTATTACGATGAATAATAAGTAACAATTATAATAGTTTATGTGTTTTAAATGAAAAGTAAATCTTAAGAACGAAAAAAACATTGAAAAGTATTGACTATCACATGAAACAATGAAAGCTAAAATTTTAAAAGAAAAATTAAATAATAGAAAAGCTAGTAAATAACAATAATAAATAGTAATTCGTCAATATATTTCATATCGTGTGACAATAATATTTAATGGAAATAAAATATCGTCTGGTACAAGAATGAATAATAATAAAATTAGAAAAAATACAGATGAGACCAGCGAAAATATGCTTACTTTTTTGTTGAAAACAAATCACTAAAAATAATAAAAATTCAAATTCACGTGACTTTATTTGAAAATTAGAAATTCAACTTTAAATCACGTTTCTTAGAAAGGAGATTATCTAAACTCCTATTCCCAATAATATAAAAATTATGTTTTTTTTTCCTTAGAACATATGCGGAAATTTTGCAAATGCAAAACAGCCTACTTTACCACTTATTAAAGAGAAATATAACTTATTCTAATTTTAAAGTTACTTTATTTTTAATACTCCAGCTCGCATTTATACTAATCCATCATTCAGCCAAATTTTGTATCTCCACTTTAAACATTCTGAGTTACATAAAGGCATAACAGTAGGCATATTCTTAAACATATATTTATACTATCTTTAAGGATATTTTTGTAAATTCTTTGCTTAATAAACTGGTGAATTATAAAATATTTTAATACTTCGAGAAAAATAAAGTTAACACAATAAAAATGTTAGATATTACATTGGATTAAATATTACATTGAGAACTAAATTGAATAATGCTGTGTTATGAAATTACTTTTGAAATTTACAAATTGAATTAAGGAATTGAAATTTTCTCTATTTGAATTTGAAAAGCAAACATCTTTGTCTTAAAGACTTAATGTATCTGGAAAGGTATGCCGTAATTGAAATATATATTTCAAAAGATGCCAGATCCAGATATTTTCTATTCAGCTTACTCGGTAACTATTTAGAATCCAAACTTTTTTTTCTTCCATGAATGATAATAGTAATTTGCATTGAGTGAGAAAATAAAATTAAAAATTGGAGCCATTAAATTAATTTCATTTTTTATTTTAAAGAAAGAAAGAAAATGAATTGAATTCTTTCTGGTATGTTTGGTTTTGAGAAATGAATTAGTGGTACAGGTTTCCTTTATACCCTTTTGCTTAGTTATTTTTATTTCATGTTTTCAGGTTGCCGAGGGATGAATGATGAAACCAATGAATTTTAAGTAATGAAATAAATTTAAATTTTTACCGTTAATATTTCTCCAAAAATACTTTAAAGTAGTGATATTACTTCCAATGTAATTAGAATACATGAAATTCATTTCTGTGGACTTCTTGTTCTAATGAGAATACATAAGTTTCAACTTGTCATTTGCTGTGAAGCTTTTATAATTTTATTTTAAAAGATATTCAAATAATAAAGTGGATATAATTTTTTTTATTTGGATGGTTTAAAGCTACAGTGATGTAAGCCACTATGAAAAATGAAGTTCGGTTTAAAATTACAGTAATATTATTTCATTTAAATCTTTATACTAAATTTTGATCTAAAATTCCTCTTAAATGATAATATTTTTACATTTTCGTTCCCGGTAATTTTATATATTTCCAAATACTTTAATTTCATAATACCTTAATAATGGAGAAAATCTGACTAACACCATTTTAACTCTAAACTTCTCATTTAATCATGATACATAACTGCAAACGATTATTATATGAATAATTTATTTAATCTGATTTAAAAAAAAGGAAATTTTCAAAAATAAATTACGATTTAATTCTTGATAAAACGATAAATTCTTGATTTCCCTCCGAACAAACCTGTTTTAAGTGATTAATTGGATTATTTAAATTTTCTTTTCAAATTCAACCTAAGCCCATTCCAACAATATATTATCATAACCACATGACTTTGATTATAAATTACTTGACGTTGAAAAGTTCTACTTATTTATTTTTTCTCAAGAAAATCCAATATACTTTAATGAATTCTAAATTTATAGCCATTGAAGTTTCTGACAGAATAAATTTCAAATAAAATAATTTTTAATCATTTTTCGAACTCGGATAAAAGTAGAACTGTATTAGTTCCATATAAGTAGAAATAATTTCAGAATTCGTAATTTAATAAATTTTTAAATGTTCTTATATATAAAAATTCGATTTCAGCCATTAAAAAAATTGCATATTCGTTTGTTATAAATTTTAACAAATACCTTTCACATATTAATTCTAAAAACTGTCAGCAAAAAGATATATATTACATCCTGTAATAATTGCATTCATTCTTCCTTCTGAAAAAATTAGATATCACGCGACTTTCTTGAAATAACATGTGTAACAGAAAAAAAAGAGAAAAATAATAAAAATAAAAATAAAAACTGGAATTCCAAAATTCCAACTAATGATGAATCGCTGCGATTTCCCTGTTTTAATGAATTGTGTGCAGTCACTTGTGAAATTTAAGCCATCTATCTTCTTAATTTTTTTTTTCCTTCTTCCTTTTAGTTTGAAATCAGCTAAAAGAACCTCAATTCTTTTAAGTTTTCTTTTCTAGCTATTTTAACATTATCTTTATTCTGAAATTTTTCCTTTAAAGTGTGAGTTAGTGACGATAAAATCGATTCTGTGAAAATTAACTACTTTAGCTTTCGAGAAACAAAAACATATATATTAACTATTTGAAATCAATGTAAAAACTTAATTGAATGCAATTGAAAACTATTTTGGTTTCATATATGGAAAAAAAAATATTGAAGACTCGAAACTCGAATTTTTTAGTCTTTCTGGCATGAGTTCGAAAAACTCATTTTTGGAATTAAATTTGTTTGTCTTTAACTAAAAAACGCTGTGAATTGTGGTTTTTGTTGCTGTTTATGACACTTAACAGAGACAAGCCCGCTGCTGAAGATATGATGCATCAGTAGCTAAGGCGTACTCTTTGCTTTAGATGGCACTACTGAAACAAAAGACGCTAAATCTCGGCTTAAAAAACGTTATGAAGTAGGTGGATGTAATTAGGTTTGTAATATTTACACAAAAAGTTTTTAGATTTAATCAAATTTTCACAGAAATACATTGAGCGGAAGTATTTTATGTCCAGTTGTTTGAGTATACAGTAATTAGATAATTAACCAAAATGAAGAGTCAAATTTCGGACTAAATATGTAAACTGGTTGTTTGTCTGTCAGTTTTCTTATCTGTATATTCATACAAATTTTGAAAGAAATACATTGAGCTGAAGTATTGTATGTCCAGCTGTTTGAGTATACAGTAATTAGATAATTAACCAAAATGAAGAGTCAAGTTTCGTACACAGATTTCATATCCTATCATATTTCGTACTAAATATGTAAACAGGTTGTTTGTCTGTCAGTTTGCTTATCTGTATATTCATACAAATTTATTATTTATGAAAAAGCATATTAAAAGTTTATCGTTGAGATGCGATTAATAAACAAGCTCCTGAAAAATTCAATTTTTGTTTGGAACGCTTTTTTTTCAAGGATTTAAGATTGAAATTTTACAAATAACGACAATCATACCCCCAAAAACTTATCCATATTTCACATATTTAAGTCATTGAATTTTCAGTAGTTTAATTTATATGCATTCAATAGTACAGATCAACATATATTCAATATCTTTATAAACTTGATTTTAAATTTGATAAATGTTTACATTGTAAATAAATTGCATATCAGATTATGTTTAATTAATTCCTTGTGATTTCTAATTATCGTGTTCACATATTTAATTATTGTGTTCACCCTTCAGTAAAATATTTTCAAGCTAAATAAGTTGTTTACAGATAAATAAGTAATACGGTAGTCTAAATATATTTTAGAAACCCTTATCAGATCTTCAAAGTTCGGATTTCTCAAAGTAAATTAACTATTCATTTCTAATTCAAAGGATCAGTACTGTAATAATCACATTTTCTGGATTGTAACGTAACACTTTCTAGCTAATGGTAGGAAGATAGGTTAAAGCGGAACTAGAAGTTGAAAACCAGCACAAATTTGCTAATCTAGGACGTCTGGTCTCTTCACTAATAGCAGATACTAACTGTGCACTAATTCACACTAATGGTTCGTTAATGGTAGTAGGCTAATACACACGAAATTTAATAACATCTAAAGGAATTCAGTATGGAATGATTATTCATCAAAATAGGGTACTGTAGTTTTTCAAAAAAGTTTTAATCTGAATACTTTTATTTTAAAATAACATGAATTATTCTTTTAAACGTTAAAAAGTAGAGGATTTTCAAAATCGGCACAGATCCAAGATTTTGAAACCGAAATGAAATGGTTAAAACTTTTTTTTCAGTTATTCGAATATATCTAGTTTAATCTTAATTTAAATAACAATTCTTATGGCTATGCGTATAATGCATGTTCATTATCTGTTTTTAAACTACAAGACAGAGTATAATCAAAAATTCCTCTATCATTATTTGAGAAAAATCGAGAGTTACGCCGACTTTCTTAAATCTAAAAATTAATTAAATATTAATTTAATTAAAAATTAGACGATGGTTAGTTATTTCTCTGCAGTAAACTAGGAGCAAATATCCTTACTAGAAATGTTTCTGTATCCCCTTAAAATTCAGAATTTTTTTCCGTGATACCTATTTTATTTCTGTACATAATTTTCTTGGATTGTATTAATCTATCAAAATTTTAATAAATAATTGAATGAACGCAGACGATATTGAAATAAAAAATATTTATTTGTATGCCGTTGCTAGGCAACGATGAGACTGCCTCTATCTTTCACACTTGCGTTTAATTTTTTCAAGTATTTTTAACATCGATTTCTATCGATTGTAAAAATATTCATCCGGGAAAAAGATGTAAGAACATATCAGCAGAATTCTTTAACACGATTAAAGATTTATATAGAGATTCGAAATTTATTAATTGATAAAATTAATTGAATGTTCATAAATCTATGAAATAATTGAATAAAGGCAGACGATTTTGAAGAAAAGAAATTTATTTGTATTTCTTTGTTAGGCAACGATGATATTTGTAATGTCTCTAATCTGTCTCTATTTTTGACACTTGTATTTTATTTTCTTAAATATTTTTTGACGTCGTTTTTAATTGAATGTAAAAGAATTCATACGAAAAAAGATGTCAAATCACAACAATATTTCTTAATGGGTTTAAAATAAACCTTTAAAAGTAGAAGATTAACAATTTATATCACTGATAACCATAGATTTGGTTTACTTTTGTTTTAGAGGAGTTTTTTATGAACTTGTTTACTTTCTTATATTCGTAATATATCTAAAAAAAAGTATTGAAATAGCAAAAAATTATATCGCTTATTCGAATCGTAGGTTTTGACGGATTCCCTATGTTTTAATCTTTCCTAAGTTTGAAATACACATTTTTAGAAAATACCTGTGTGTCTGCTCTCAATTCGATAATGCTTTGCACTAAACAAATGAACACCAAACTTGCAGATTTCTATCCATTTTTGAGCAAAATCTCTTTAGAGGAAATTTGAATGTTCGACTGTCCGTATATAAAATAACTCAATAATTACAAACGAAAAGTGCTGGATTCGATACACAGATTAAACATCTATTCAGTGAACACTTATCAAATGTGAGCTATATTTAACAAAGGAATGACAATTTGTTCATCTGTAGTTGAGGAAAACCATTCTAAAATACTAATTCGATACTATTAACCGCATATAAGGGATTAATAGCTAAAACTCTTGCTAAGGATGATCGGTAGATTCAGTAAAATTGATAAATTCACGCCAAATGTTAATATTGTTTAATCATTGTATATTATTGAAATATAAGGCATTCTGTGTGACAGCATATTTATTAGAGATTATGCGATAAAGTTCTTTTGGAACCAATTGCTGCTGGTTTATCTATGACTTGAAAACATTAAGTAAACCCTATCTTAATTAATCAGTATTAGTAAATAAAATTTGAAGTATTTATAAATATATTATATATTAAAAAAACACTAGATACTTATGAAAAAAATGGCCATCAACAAATTTTGAAAATCATTTGATTCATTTAATATTCTCGTGACAAATAAAAAACGACTCAGACGATAAAAGAATATTTATATTGTTTCAAAAGTATTTTTAACATTAAAAATATAGAATTAAAATAATTTTAATCTCTAGGACGACATAGCTTATCAAATAATTAATAATGTAAAGCGCATAGTTAATAATTGCCATACATTTATATAAACTGCTGGCGATTATAAAATGAGTTCTTGCGCTTTATTATAAAAAAATTATAATTATTCTTCTTGATTCTAAATAATATCGTTGTTATAAACAATGGTTTATTTATATCTGGTTTTGCACAAAGAAAGCAGGCCAAATGGATTAATTTCATATTTAAATCTGCTGAACCCCAGCAAATTCGGGATTAAGTCGTATTTATAAAACATAATAAACACAAGTATGCTACAATCGATCGAAATTAATTCAAAATACTTTTAAATAAATAATATTAAAAATCTAAATTATTTTTATCTTTGTAAGCAATGATATTTTTATTACTGAATCACATCTGGTTGGAAACAATTTATTTCTCATCCAAATCCGTCGTTTTCCCTTATTTTAAAATAATTGCCCCAAATTGGATTGGGTTTTATAACGCGATAGCTCTTAAATCCACGCTGTTTAGCAAGATGTATCGATGGAGGGGATTTGCGTCAAAAACTCTTATTATTTTCTCTCTTATTTTCTGTTATTTTTAGTCTAGGGGAGATTTTCTAAAGAATACTTTCTTTTCGACCACGATGTTGTTAGGTAAAAAGAAACGAAGTGGCGAAGAAAAATAAAAAGAAAGAGGGAATTTTTTAGGGATATTTTTTTTTTTTTGAGGATTATAGGGCGCCATGTGTTGAGTATAAAAATTCGAACCAAGGTTTATTTTACGTTCGTGGCGTTACGAGTTCTGTTTTATTGAACACTGGAGAACAGTAACCGGATATCCTCGGCTCACAATTTGCTGCTGTTCCGATGTGCTACGGCTCTACGAAGAATTTGGGAATGTTCCGTTTGAAGATTGAAGAACGGCGTTTTTCGGGGTTTCATCTTCCCTTCCGTTTAAGTTTAGTTTGTGTTTTCTCTGTAATTTCTTTCATCTAAGTTTCAAGAAGGGTATCAAGGGGAAAATCGCAGAATTTTAATTCACTCAGTTGAAACTATTCTCAGTTGAACTCTATTTTTACAATTAAAGTTGTGTGTCTGTCTGTCTTTGAAATTGATTTGATTATATTAAATCAATTAATTTACATTCCAAATTATGCGTATCAGATTTTATAGATCTAGGCTTTTTTTTCGGCAAACCTATTGCCGTCAGATTTTAAGCATATAATTTGGGGGTAGAAATGTGCGTTTTTAAATGGTTTCGTTTTAAAATTTTTAAAAATTCAGTGAATTTTTGAAAGTGTAATTTCAATTGAACTGAATTTTTAAATAATTGAAATTTTAATTACACTGAATTTTTTTGCTAATTAAAATGTCAGTTGCCCTGAATTTCTGAAATTAAAATTTTAATTAAACTAATTTTATTCTAATTGAAATTAATTCCCCAAATTAAAATTTCAATTGAATTGTATTTCTGAAATTAATATTTCAATTTAATTGAATTTTTTACTGCCTGACATTTCAATAGAAATAAATTTTTAATTGATTGAAATTTCAATTTCAGTGGGTTAAGAATTAAGAAAGATTTTGATACTTTCCCTCGAGTATTTAAGAAAATATTATTATCCAAATATTGCATTTTCGCCATAGCAAAAAATAAAAAAAAACTGATTGTTTTTAATAGTATTGCAATTATCTTTCCAAATTTATTTCATAAATTTTAAATTTAAAAAACGTTTTGAATATTTTTGTGCGATTTTAACGACGCTTTCCATTATTTCAATAATTTTCAAAACTCTTTAATATAGAATATTTAATCTCTTTACCTTTAATTTCTTTTTTTTTCTCCGTTTTTACTAATCCTAATCTATCAGCTGTCAAATGGTTTTTAATCTGGTTGCCAACAATTTCTTACACGAATGGTGGCTAATTAAAATTTTGCGTTATTTTTGAGACATTGCTTTAATTTTATTCACAAATTTCTAATTTTACATAGCAGTGAAAAAGAACCATTCCATCCTTTTTTAACATTACTTATTTCTATATGAAAAACATTAAAATAATTAAAACCCGTTTCCTGAGTCAACAAAAATTAAATCGAGGCTAATTTGGTCGAAATTAAAATTTAATTCGGAATTAAACAACAAACAGTTCACAAAAAAGAAATGTAAATCAAATAAAACCTATTTATGAAACAAATCTAGCAATAAAATTAATATAATTAAGTAAACGAAACTAATTACGGAAACGAAACTATAAATTGGAATCAAAACTGAAAATTATTTCCTATTCTAACAAGGTTAGCATTTAAAATTTAAAAAAAAGTCATTATATTTAGTAAACGCAAATGCAGCTTCAACAAAAATGCAGATGAATCTAATTTCTGTTTATTATAATTTTGATTCTATTGCATTCCTTTTTACCTAGCTTATATTTTTAATTAATTTATTTCTATATTATATATTTTCCGATAAATCCAATGATTTCCAATCGTTTCACAAACGCATCAAACGTGATTTACTTCGAACTAGTGTATCCCTATAGCTCGAAGTAAATACAGCTGGCCTGTATCTCTTCCATACGAAAATATTTTCCGTACTCAACATGGTCTCTCGCCACCAGATTGTTCGAAGAAGCCCACCTTCCGTGTCGAAACCGATGTTATTTTTGGCAGGCTGAAATCCTCCAAAAACTTGCAGTGGGGCGTTAATATATAATATTAAGGTCAAGGGTTCCCTTTCCGCACCTTAAGGCTCATGTGTGGAGCAATGAATGGATCTTGTTCATACCTTCCCGGACGTCTCATGCTGAAATAGATAACCTTCTGTGAGTCATCTGCCAATTTTTTGTGTGGGAGGGAGGGGTTGGCCTCGACATTTCTGGTACAGTTTTAAGAAAGATTGTAATGAGCGGAAGAAAGAGAGAATTTTGATTTTTATGTGTTCCAAATACCTGGAAAATGTTTCTTGCAAATGCGCAGAACTCCAAAACTTCGGCATTTGCTGCAGAACGTGGCTTAATAATTCATTGACTAATTATATTTTTTAGGTTTGAGTTGTTTATTTTTTTAAAAGGCTTTCTTTTTATATTTTTGATTCTAAAGATCACTAACAAGAGTTTGAATTCGTAATCACATCTTGCGCATTAAATGCGCATTGCTTGTTCAGTGCTGAAATCTTTTCCAAGTATTGATATCGATAATTCTATTTTATTTATTTTTAGTATAGTTTTATAAATGATTTTAAAGATCGAAAGAAAGGAAAAATTTGATTATTTTTATGTGCTCCAGATTCCTGGAAAATGTTTCTTCCAGATGTTCACAGTTTTGAAACTTCCGCAATGTCTTAAGAACTTGGCTTCATATTTCATTGTTTGAGACTTTTTTGAGTTATTTATTTTGTTCTTAAAAGGTTTTCTTTTCACATTTTTAGTTCTGCAGATTACTGACAGAAGAGGCTGAATTCATGATCACTCGTTCCTTATTAAATTCCTATTGCCAGTTTAATATTGGAATATCTTCCGTGTTGTAAACAAGTCTTTATTTTATTCATTTTAGGTACAATTTTAAGAATGATTTTAATGAGAGTAAGCAAGAGAAAATTTGATTTTAATATGTTCCAAGTTCCTGGAAAATGTTTTTTTACAATTGTCCACAGTTTTAAAAATTCGGCATTGTCTTAAAAACTTGGTTTAGTAATTTGATTGTTTGAGTCTTTATTAAGTTTGAGATTTATTTTGTACTAGAAAGGCATTTTTGGTTCTGCAGATTACCGACAGAAAGAGCTAAATTCATGATCACTCGTTCCTTATTAAATTCCTATTGCCAATTTAATATTGGAATATCTTGCGTGTTGTAAACGAGTCTTTATTTTATTCATTTTTGGTACAGTTTTAAGAATTATTTTAATGAGCGGAAGAAAGCAGAAATTCGCTTTTTAGGATTTCCAAATACCTGGAAAATGTTTCTTGCAAATGTGCAGAATTCCTGAACTACTGCAATTGCTTAAAAACATATTTTAAAAATTCGTTGTCTGCTGACTTTTTTAGATTTGAATTATTTATTTTGTTTTTAAAAGGTTTTCTTTTCTTGTTTTTGGTTCAACAGTTCACTGTCGAAAAGAGGATGAATTCATGATCACATGTTGCTCATTATATGTGCATTGCCAGTTTAATATTAAAATACCTTGCTAATGTTGCAAACCATTCTCCGATTTTATTCATTCTTGGTATAGTTTTAAGACTTATTTTAATGAACAGACGAAGTAGGGAAATTTCATTTTCATGTGTTCCTCCAAATTTCTGAAAAATGGTTTTTTCTAATAGTTAGTTATTTGGATTTTTAAATGTCTCTCTCTCTTTTTCAAATTGCCGACAATAACTGCACATTGCCAGTTTAATAATCGAATTTTTCGCAAGTGTTTCAAACAATTATGTTACTTTATTTCAACATAAGATAATGTACTATTTCACCCATCACTTGACTGTGACCTCAAATGAATTCAAATTCTATTTAAAGAATACGAAAAAATAACTTCTATTTTCTTTCTTGATTAAAATATTTCTGTCATAAAATGTAATGATAGAAAAATAGGAACATGAAAAGTGTTTTACTTTTAGCGCTGATGGCATGAAAATGATATATTTTTAGATTTAATTTAAAAATAGAATGATCTAATTCGGAATAATTTATCCCGAAATATCAGAATTAGTTCTAAAAATGAATCAGTCCATTAATATAAAAGTAGAGTTATATATATTTTTAGAATTAATGTCAGATTATAAAGAATAACATCTTTTTAATAGTAATTTTAATGGTAGAAAATTATGTAACATTAAGTATGTTTTTACTTTTAACACTAGCTTCATGATATATTTTCAGATTTAATATAAAAATGATATTTTTAGAACTAACTTCAGAATATAAAGAATAAAATTTTTTAATATTAATGTCGGTATTTAAATTGTAACACAATTTTAAAGCTTATTCAAAATAGAAAGATTTATATATTTTAAAACTGCCAAAAAATGGAGAATACAATACTTTCAACGCTAATATCAAAATACAAAAATACAAAAATCAATGGTTCTGATTTTAATGTCAGAAATACAAAGGAATATTATAATTCAGCTTTAATCTGGAAATATAGACTTATTCAAAAGAATAGAATTCTTTATATTTTTGGAAAGCCCTGATGTCGGAACTCTATTCATTTTGTAATTTTCTTCTGTCAAAATTAATAATGCAAATAATATAAATACACCAAATCTGTTGTAGTTAATTTTTTGCTAACTATTTTATTACAGAATTTGGAAATAAAAACATTTTTTTAAAATTTTAATTTGTACATCAAGATGACTTTGAAAAACGAATGATACATTGTGGTGGAAGGTAGATCATTATTATCCATGTAATGGAAGCAAGAGGACATATGTTTTGGGGAACAATACTTTAGTGATCACATTTTTCATAAAACAAACACGAAAGGTAGACAAGACATTAGTGTGCTCACCTTAACAAAGCAGCATATCATTTCATTTTCTTTACAATCGGAAAGCATTATGGGATAGATATCTAATCAGGCATCGCCATCTATTATTCAAAATAGAAGATAGGGTAATACAACTGCTGCAATATTACATTTTAATATTATATTCATAAAAAAATCAACAGATACGAGTAAGAAATTCAGAAAAAAAAACATTCGAATCAGATAAATCAAAATGGACAGATCTTTTCTCTGACCAAAAACCTATTTCAACGTATTTCCCCAACCAGAAACAACATCATTAAAAACACATATTTATTCCTTCCACCCCAAAGAACTAATCGAACACACGTCTGCAAAAATTGGCAGGCTCTTGCCTTTACTGTATTGCCTTTTGTGGTAGGTACATATAAAATAAATTCATCTCAACGAACCATTCAAAAGTAAAAGAAGAAAGAAGTAAAAAAGAAGCTTCCTTTTAGGGGAGAGCCACCTGATCTTAAGAAATTTTTCATTTACCTGCTCCCCTTTTAGATAAGGTATTTTTCACGAGATAAAGATACGTGGAAATAAGATAAGGCTTATTTATAATCATGAATTCAATAAGGTATTGCTTTTTGGGCCCCTGTCTGTGTACCATCGGAGTGGGATGGGGGGTTTTGCGTAATAGGTTACGTGGTCGTATGCATTAACATTAGAATTTCATGAGAAAACAACGCGAGCCATCTGGTTTATCGTTTTCCGTTACGTTTCCGTTGCTGCGGTGGATAGTGGTCCAACTCGCCCCTTTATTTACGACTGGGGGTGAGACCCTTGGGGGTAATTTACGTTTGTTCTGAGATTTTTAGCATCAGTTTGGGGATTTTGGACGTTTTAATGAGTATTGATGTCAATGAAAGACATGTATTGAGTGTTGATCTATATGTAATGGTCACTATGATTAATAATTAATTATTCATGATTAATCTCCTTTTTCTGTCAGTTGATTCACCAGAGATATTATTTATATTTAATTAGTTTAGTTAGAAATAATTTCATGACATTTATTTCGTCCAATTATCAGCCATATAAACTAATATTTGTTTCGCTCAGCAGTTTTTTTTTTTTTTTTTTTTTTTTTTTGAGAATAT
This sequence comes from Argiope trifasciata, assembly GCA_026543055.1. NCBI lineage: Eukaryota > Metazoa > Arthropoda > Arachnida > Araneae > Araneidae > Argiope > Argiope trifasciata. The sequence continues at coordinate 1,886,985 of JAPMOQ010015521.1, read as the reverse complement.
ACCGTATTTATGCGAATCTAATGCGCATCCCCATTTTAAAACTTTAAAT
>JAPMOQ010015521.1:1870849-1886536 GCA_026543055.1 Argiope trifasciata | reverse complement strand
ACCATTAAAGTAGGTCGCAAAAGGCTCTAATAGTTAGTTATAAAATTATTTTTGTGTGTAAAATCATATTTTTTTAAAAAAGAAACCTATATAAATAAATTTTAAAAGCCTAGATTGATAGTTAATATCATAAAGAATTATATATTTTATGTAAGTTGAGTCATTAAATAAACTTTAAAATTTTACTAAGTCGAACTTATTATTCAGTGGATCGGCCTTGCTAGTCAAGTTTGTAAAATAATTGTGACTCACTAAATTTTAAATAGGGAAAGTTGTACAGTTTTTGAACGAAACTGATCTTGCAATTAAATTTTGAAACTATTATTTTAAACAAGGACAATTTGAATAGCCTCCTAGATGTAAAATCCGCCAATTAATGCCTGCCTACTTCCTTGACGTAGCTGGGGATTTATTTAATATTTTGCACTCGGATGTTTTCTCTCAGTTGTCATTCTTGACAGTGCATTATTTTGACTTTTTAATTATTTTTTTAAAAAAATTGATTGTTAAATATATTTGCAGAGTTTTAAAAAGATGCATATTAATTTTATGGAATATTCAATTTAAAAGAATTATGTATATTTATTTTTCAGAACAGTAAAAAAGTATTCTTTCAATTTCAAATTACACATCGATTTGCTTATCTGGGTGCAAAAGGCTGAAATAATAAAATTGAAATCTTCACAATTCTATCAGTTTTTTTTAATAGTGATTTTTTTAAATGTGTGAATTTGTGTGTGAATTTTTTTAAATTTTAGTTTGACAAAAAATTTTATTACATAAGACGATGGAAGTCAAGAAACTGTATAAAAAGAACAGTCCTATTTTTCTTGGAACTCATTTTTTCAACCATATACTTATTCACTAATTTGTCTTGTAAAAGTTCTTACATCATTTAGGGCATTGTTGCATTTAGAACTATATAATATCTCTAACGATTTGGAAATTAATTATTATACTAAAATTTGAGTTTCTAATTTATTGCGGTTTTTGTTGTTGTTTGTTTGTTTTTTCGTTATCGCATTTATTTGCATGTAAATGTACAGACTGACCGATGACTAGCCCATTTTACTAATAATTTGATGCCTATATACCTTTCTAAAACTATGGTATCTAGCTCTTTTATATTTTTAGATATAAGACAAACAAACAAATATCGCGCAATAGACTGCAGGTATTTTTCGAACACAAACAAAAAAAATTCTTATATATGATTATATAGATTCTAGATTTGGTGAAATCTGCGAATTCGACATAGAAATAAAATATAAATTTTCTCCTTTCTCTGACTGAGAACGTTTTAGAATGATCGCTTTCATAGATAGTCAGACATAAAGTAATTCTAAAAAAAGTGCTTTCTGTCTCGCAAATGCCTGTAAATTTGAAATCAGTTGAAATATCGAATTCCAATTTCTTAACAGTATCGTTTTTAAAATTTCCTTTATAAACTTCTTATATAAAAAGATAAATATTGGCATTTTTTAAATAATATTATGAATTGTAAATCATAATGTATAATTTTTATATGACATCCAAGACATGTAAGCATTGATTTTATTTCAACCTGTTATTTGCCAAATTATGTTGCCATCAATATTTCAACATTTTTGCACCAGTAGTTTAGTTTCCTTGCAGAATAATCCTAGGGAACCCAAGAAAAAAATGCAATTAACTGAAATATCCTAATTAATTTAATTATGAATTAAACATTTTTAATTCCTACTTTTAACTTATATCAATCCCTTCCTTCTCGCTCCCGTGCAAATGATGGGGTGAAATTTCTACCTCTATTTCTCCCGCCCGTGATATTTCCTGGCTGGCATATTCAAAAGTAATGCGCCAAAAATATTAAAGCAATCTATTTCTTATGCCCAGACTCATGTTTATTTCTCAATATATACGCCAAACGGCTGTCCTAGACTATTTGTTATGTTTTTAGAGATAGTTAATTTTTTTTTAACTAGATGTCAGCAGAAACGAAACTCGGTACTATTGTCCTAATTGTGATGTTGGCTTATGCATCACATGCTTAAAAATTTATCACACAAGTAAAAATTACTAGTATTTATTTACATTATGTGTAAATGCAATAAAATGATGTTTGAATGCTTAAAATACATATTTTTTATTTTCTCTCTTTGTTGGAAAGCTAACATTCAGTCATAATAACCCTGAATGTTGGCTTTTCCGATTTGTTAAAAAGTTAGGTTAAAAATTAACTAAAAAATTAAAACTGAATGCAAATATTGTACATACATTCAGTTTTGTATAATTTTCTTGAATAAAAAAATAGGCAATTTTATGACCATTTTCTTCAAAATTATGCGACCGTTAAGGGGTTAACTTTGTTATTTGGGTAGCATTATTCGTGTTCTTTAGACTACAATCAGCAAAAATAATTCTATAGTAAAGATGTAAGCTAGATTTAAATAGTACTTTTAAATACTGTCAGTAAATAAAGAGTTAACTTATTTTGCCGACCCCGATTGATAAAACCCTCCATCATTTAGATTCCTTATTTTTATTTCCTTATTTTATTAAATGAAATCGCAGATACAGCAGCTAAGTCAGCGAGCGTAATTTTTCCCCAACGTCTTTCTTATAAAGATATGCGTACAACTATTATTCGTTGGTGCTATCGCTAATGGTAAAATCAATGGGACATGGAGACTAACAACAAGCTACATTTTATTAAACCACAATTGGCCAACTGGTCTTCAAAATTAAGTAGACACTATGATGTAATTTTATCCCGACTATGTATTGGTCACACTCGCCTGACACATAGATTTTTACTTTTTTCCGAACCTTCTCCAATGTATGATAATTGTGGAGTTATTTTAATAGTTCGTCACATTTTAATAGAATGCACCCGCTTTATTGACCTTCGATATAACTATTTTAAATCCAACAATTTCAACTTGGATTTTTTATTGGGTGAGACGCATCATCCAAATATTTTCTTATACATTAAAGATGTGGGAATGTTACATGAAGTTTTTCTAGTTTTAATAGCTTTCTCCCTCTGTTACCATTTGACTATTTTAAACAGTCAGTTACATATTCTACAATATTAAACTATTTTTATCTTAATGGAGAAATTTTACACTGTTTAGGCGCAGCATATTCTATATCAGGATCTTGCACCAGAAACTCAAACTCAAAATCCTTATTTTACTATTCAGGTTCGTCACCAAATCGGAAATATTTTATCAGCCAAAACAGGTTGAAACTTCAAACCCTTCTACTCACCTGGTTGACAGTCCAGCAACGCTCATTCAACAGTTCATTTCACCGGACAGCGACTAACATCATTAGAATCAACGACACCCCATTAATTAACCATACCACCACTGTTATTACTCGAGATTAATGAGTCGGTGTCAGCAGAAAGTTTGACTACCCCAACAACCCCCCCGTGCGGTATTTAGCTTCCACACCATTCATATGTCTGGAGACGCAATTAGCGATTATTGTGTGGTAGCAAATGAGGAGTAATTACACACGTTAAGGCCCTTGTCAAACTTAACAGGATTTGGCGAGCCAACCTGGGAGGCCATCCATTGTAATTTATGCCGAGTTGCAAAATCGCCAAGCCTGATGTTTATTCGGCGGAGGTATTGTCTGTCCATCCTCTTGCTTGTACGATTGCCTTCTGGGTAATTTGAATTGATCTGGATCTGATGCCTTGAATATAAATTATGAGGCATGGCTGTCTGCATATTTGATTTGTATTAATAGGTATGGCAAGTCGCCGTGTCGGAATCCATTAGGGGGCAGTGGTTGTTTAGAAAGGTGATTCTGAGATTGGACATTCAGATGTGTGCTTTGGTGTTAGACTTTGATTTCAGAACCACATGTCTGTTCTGATTTGAAGATGGGAGCATTCACTTCATTGTTATTTTTACTCGTACATAAATTTATTTGTTATTTTTACTATACATAAAATTATTTTTACTATACATAACATTATTTTTACTAAACATAAAACTATTTTTACTCATACATAAAAATATTTGTTATTTTTACTCATACTTAAAATTATTTGTTATTTTTACGCATACATAAAATTATTTGTTATTTTTAGCTATACACAATTTTTGTTATTTTTATTCATACATAAAATTATTTTTTATTTTTACTCATACATAAAATTATTTTTTAATTTTATTCATACATAAAATTATTTATTTATTGGCATACATAAAATTTTTTGTTACTTTTAGAAATACATAAAAAATTTTATTTTTAGGCATACATAAAATTATTTGTTATATTTAGGCATACGTAAAATTATTTGTTATTTTTACTCATACATAAAATTCGTCATAATAAACCATTGTGACTGTAAAAAATGATAATTAAAAATTGAAATCTGATATCGTGCATTTCAAGTTTTCAGGTGAGAACATTATTTTTTTAAGCCACATTGTACATAAAAATATCATCTTCTCACATAACTCCTATTCTGCCAACGTTTCGGAAAGCGATAGTTTTTTTTTTTATCATCTCGAAATCAATCGAGTTCTAAAATATATCTTTCTCATTGTCAGAATTTTTATCCTTCAAAAACCAGTTTAAACGGCTTCAAAACAATTTCGTGATTATCAGATTAGGCATGCATCGATATTGAAATTGATATTTATCTTAGTGGATCTTGAAATTATCTAATGACAATGGGATTACTTAATCTTTCATATGCAGAATGTTGTAATTACTTATAATAAGTAAATTAATAATTTTAGTTGATGAACTAATAATTATTTTTCTTATCTGTGACTATGTATACTCACATTTCACATCAAAACATTATTCATGCCCGAAGTATAACAGAAAATTGGTTATCGTTCCTTTAGAAAAAAACCCTAGTAGCACACAAATATTGTACAATATTGTATGACATTGATCTATATTCTCAATATTGTTAAACATTGTAGAATATCGTTTAATATCATATAATATCGCACAATATTGTTCAATATAGTGGAACAGACTTTGCTACCTGGGAAGTGAAAATTTTATATAAATAAGAATAACATAATTATAGCCTTAGTTAGGAATGCATATGAAAGACTCACTCGGAAATTATCTCTGACGTTAAATACAGTAAATAATTGCTTCTTGCATAAATATTGTCCTATTGTTCCATATTGTATCCAGTGTTCCGAATCCACTTGTCGCATCTGTTGGTCTATTGTATTAAACTCGGCATGAGACAGTTCTCCTACTGAGTATTAGGATAATATTATTCTAGAACAGGTTATTGACTACCACATCTATTCTGGCTATGATGTATCTCATTATGTCATTGTGCTGAGTTCTGATGAGTAGTATCTCCATGAATTAATGCAGTTATTACTATGAATTAAGCTTTTGTAATATAATAAGCAAATATGTCTTGTTTACAGGCGTATTTTAGTTACTATTGATTGAATGTAAGTTTAGGGTATAAAATAAGTGCGTTAAATGGTATTTGTATATGAATATGTGTTTTGCATTCATAGATATATTTTCCGAATAAACGAGGTATTTTTATATCGATAACTAGTAGAAATGATCTCCCCAAAGTTTAGTTATATTAACGTTTCGTTTAAAAGCAACACCAGGGCTATTTTGGGACAGATCTCATAATTTTGAGCCGCGGTCACATGACGGGGACGACTCCCGAACGGGCACTCCCCTTTTCGAACTATCATACAGTGGAAAAACTTTTGGCCCTGACGGATTCAACGTGCACCAGACCCACTCATATGACGGTTTTTTTGGTGAAATCGGGTCCCGAATCTGAAACCCTCCGGTTTCGAAGCCGAAACCTAACCATCAGTCCACCTAGGCCTTCATAGTCTCCCTAAAAATTTCTCCTATATTCTGCATTAAATTGTTATACCATAGAGCGCCTTATATGGAGCTGGTGTACAACAGTTCCGAAATATTAACCTTTGACGTGAATTTAACATTTTTACTGAACGTTATCCATGTTATTCTTGGCGAGTTATTTGGTGGTTAATCCCCGGTATGCGGTTTATAACATTCGAAAATCGAACGGGCATTTTAGATGCTTTTTCCTTATCGATTGAAGTAAGAATTTGTGAAAATTGTCTAATCCCAAAATTTAGTAACAAATTAAAAATATTTGTCAATGCAGCTATAGGAATCTGAAATTATATACCCAAAGACGGTCAACTCCTAATTGGATTTAGTTCAAAATGTTATTGGTGTCTACACTGTAGATGTTAAATGCGTGTTCCGAATCTTGTCTATCGAGCCTTCTTCGTTTTTCAGTGTTAAATTATATTCGAAAAGATGGGGAGATCGATTTCTTCTGAGCGGATTTTTCTTAAAATCTGACATAAATTTACAAATTTTATTTAAATGCATATACCTAATTTTACCATTATAATATAAAAGGTGTTTTTTTTTGTCTCGGACAAACAGATGGACATTTTTTAAAAATGTATTTTTCGAAATCAACGAGGACTGAAACGTGAAGATTTGTCAAAAGCTGGAGTTGGAATTTTTTTACATTTATTGTGCTTTTTCTACATTATGTATACTAGAAAATAAAAATGTTTCATAGATGATTATTATTGTTTTTTTTTAAATAAAAACATTTAAAAAATTGTCTTCATAATATAGTTAATGCAGAGATTCGCAATTTTATAAAATGCGGAAAATCCAAAAGTTGAACTTCTGAATCATTTTGAACATCACTTCTTCCATCGATGACGAGAGACGTATTTGCCTCTTTCCCGTTTCTATGACAAGAGTGGGTCTTGAGGCGGGTACACTTTCCCCTATTTTATGGTTCTCAGAGGTTCTTTGATGTCTGTTCAGCTTACCGACAATTTGAGGGAAAATCCGAACCGATATCCACAGGCGAGAATGATCATACAATCTGTCAGTTGGCAGATTTATGACCAAATCCGTCAGACCACAGGCCATCGGAACGCAACTTTCGGAAAGAGTTGGACCATGGCCGGTGATGGCCCTTTGGATTTACCCACAATTCCAAACAGTACTGCCCGTACGGTCCGGTCGATAAAATTTTTCTTTGTGTTTTCCGGTGAGTAGGAGTAGTCAGTGTGTGGTCGTGATTACTCTTCTTTCCTTTTGATTTTTTCAAAAACATTTTGCTTGTAGAAAATTTTTACGGTGTAATCGCTCAAAATTTCATATATTATTTATACATTACCTTTCCAAGATCTCCCCTTCTCAGCAAATTCTTCTTTGTTTCTGTTTCAAAATGTATCGTATGTTTTTCTCTCTAGTTTTACCCTCGAACCAGTTTCCTGTACTTGACTTAATCAATCTTCTAGGTAAAGATCGAAATGTTGTAACATTCCGGCCCTTCACATTCCCGCAGACAAATCATTCTTCAACAGAAATACCTTTATTTCCACTCTACCCTTCACTGTTGCTTTCTAAATCGTAATCGTGTTTGATTTATGGCTCATCTCTACACTTGGTTCTCATTTTTTAAATGCTTTTCTAGAAATAATTTCTGAAGATTTTTACCAAATAATATAAATAAGATTCCTTTATTTAAAGGCGTACCAAAATTCACGCAAGATTTGAAGTTACCGCCATTCAAAAGTGTTTAGAACCTTGTTAAAAAAACATTTGACAGCTGATAATTGAGGGTTAGTACAAATGGAGAGTTACACGATAGAACAACGTGTTAATATATTTATTGATTCATAAAGTGCGTAGGATAAGGTTATGTAGGAAATAACACATAAGGCAAATGATCTGCATGACACATAATATAATGTCGAAATTTTCTATGACCATTTTGCATAAATGTGACTGAATTTCGTGTATGCAGCGTTGAATCCCAATCCATCAATGCACGCATGTTTGTTGGCATAAACCTTTAACCTCAAATAACCCCCTACAAAGAAATCCAATGGTATTTCAAGCACAGGATCTAGAAGGCCAGTTCTCAAATTTACGAAATTTCATTGCTTTGAAATACTGTTTATCGATGAAAATACGTTGCTCTATCGTGTAACGCTCCATTTGTATTAACCCTAAATTACCAGCTGTCAAATGGGTTTTTTAATAATTAAAATTGTATCAATTTTGGGACAAACTTTATTATTAATTTTTTATCTTTGTAGTTTATTACGAATTTTGAATGTTTTTGTTTGTTTCATTTATATTTTTATTTTATTTGGATTGTAATCATAAAAAGTTCATGTTGTTTTATTTAATAACTTTTTTCTGAGAAATAATTATTAGAGTTTGAGAAGGTTAACAACTACTAAGATTACTACTAAGATTCCCCACATAAACTGACTTCACGTCCCATAAAATGAAACATTAATATAAATAAATCACAAATTATTACATTATAATTACAACATTATTATTAATTAACTAAAAGGTTAACAACATTTACTGTAAAGATACCTCAACTAAACTGACTATATTAAAAATATTAGACATAAACCCTTTGCATTTTGTACAATGCAGGGTAAATTAGAAGTTAGTCGAATGTATTTAAGAATTTTTCTTTAAAAAAATCTCCGATTTTATTTTCAAAAAATTATGTTAAGTCTATTAACATCTGCGCTCTCTATCTTTGAAAAATAAATAAAAATGTGGCGAACTATAAACTTTTCATCTTGATAATCGCTCACCTAATTGTAAAATGAATTTAAACATATTTTCTTTTTATTAAAACCCATTTTAAAATGTCAACAAAAAGAAATCGACTTTTTCCCCTTAAATTGTGTTATGTCTATTAACATCTGCCCTCTATTTCCATAGAAGAAATAGCAACAAACTTCTGAGAACACCGCGGGGTTAAAAAGGTAATAATTCGAATCGAATACGTTTTCGTAACTTTTTCATTCACTCAAAACTCAGAGTGAATGAAAAAGGTAGAAGAAAAACCACAAAACTGTTGGGAGGATCCCTTTTCTCCGATGATTTATACACTTCTTTCATTTTATATATCAAAACCTCGGCGTCGTTTTTCAAAAAAAAAAAAAAAAAAAAAAAAATTCTTCTTTTTTTTTCCCCCCTGAAGCGCTTTCTTCCAAATCGAGTTTTCTGCTAGACTGAAGCAGAAGTCTTAAAAAATGATGTTTTAATGCGCCTTTATGAATACGGAGAGCGAAGGATGATCTGTTGTGTACGTTGGCCGCTTTCTCAAAGTGGTACAGTGGTCTAACTCACTGAAGTATGAGTCAGTTTGATTCGGTAGTACGTGAACTACGAAAAGATGTTTTTATTTAGATACTAGCAGTATCCGGTGAGTTGTTGAGGCCGAATAAAAATAATATTAAGAGCAATAATTTTGCTATATTTTATCGAAATAGGATGAACAGTACGACATTATATAAAATACAATCAAACAAATTTTCCTTTTCATATATTAGATTTGTCTATTCTTTTAGACTTAAAATACCGTTTCGAATTTAAATAGTTATCTTGTTTAGAGATCTCAGAGTTAAGGAAATACCTGAAGATTGTCAATAATGATTTAAGTACAGTACTAATGGTACCAGGTAATCTCAAAACCCTAAAGGATATGATGTTAAAGATTGATAGTTTCATTCCAACTGTTTGAGAGAGTGCAGATGGGGAGAAAGACAGCTATTTACTACACCGAAAGGAATGTTAGCTTAACTATTCGGTCAATGTAAGGTTGGACAATACTTATTCAGCAGTCGACTACAACAAATCCTGTCGATACTGCTATGTTCAGTGGTGGCGGAGTGGCCAGCTGTATGCAAGAAGTTATCTTGTTTAATTAAGAATGATAGGAAGAATGATATTTATTTTCTTGTCGACAGTGAATACATTAATTGTAATTGAAGGATATATAGAGGGGAAGCATAAATAATATTTATTCTATTTTTATTATTCAATTCTACAAACATGTATTCATTTTTATTTATTATATTTGTATATTCTTTTAGAATTGGAAAACTTGGTGCTCTTTCAGAATGGTAACGAAAGAAACTATTTATTGTATATCGTGATTCGTTTAATATTCGTTCAGAATTCTAAAATTTAATTTTAGAAAATGAGATTTAAATATTTTCTTTTAAAATTGATTAAACGTAGAAAATATATTTATACCATAAAATCGTCAATATAGTTGAAAAGATAATTTTTAAAAATTAAAATGGTGCAAAGTTATTAGTACTACAATATCTTTGGTAGTTACTGCGAAAAACACTCAAATTTTATTGAAATTTTAAAAACCCAGGATTGGTCTACCCAAAACTTTCTTGTCTCTTAGAGTTACCTCTGTGAATGACTTACATGACATTTGCGTCTATAGCTACGAAATATTACCCTTTAACTTGGATTTAGCATTCCTAAAGAATCTAATGTGTCTCCTCGGCGAGTTATTTAGAGATTAATCCTTGGTAAATAGTACGTTTGAGATTTGAAATTTTTAATTTAATTTTAGATAATTGTACAATCCCTATAACCATTCCGTATGTGTAAACAATAAGTGACAAAGTTTCATCACAAACGGATGAACGGTTTAGGAAGGCGTAAAGAGACATACAAACAAACATTCATATTATAGGAATTCTAAATTTCCTTTTAGAAAGTCTTCAGATGCTTAAACCAATTAATATTCCGGACAAAAGAATGAATATACCAAGTAAAGTAAATGAAAAATATTATTTTTGTAAAGGATTCAGACATATATACTTAAGCAGATTTTTAAAAAATGCTGTTTGAATATCATATATCATATTAACAAATCACCAAATTACAACAAGTCAAACCACATCAAAGGGAACTAAAACCTCGTGATCCCTTGTCGACATAAATATCATTGCTAAGATCACATTAAAAAAACCACGCAGAATGCGCAATAGAAACAGAAAGTAAGAAAAAATAATCACATGCACACAAAAAACCCAATATGGATATACTGTTTAAGTAAAAATTCAACTAGCTAATAATTCATAAAAATTAACCAAAATTCATAAAAATATTACACAAATGTTTTGTTCAATTCAGTATTGCTTAAATATATAAGTTCTTCTCAAAAGAATATGCACATTTGTTCAAACAAATTATTTCTGCTATCCCTAATCTTTAAACGAATGTACAACATTTTGCGTTAATGGCGAATTAACTCAAAGAAGCTTCGCTAGTAAATGCTCACGTTTCGCTCAAATTATTGCTGTCCAAATATACAAGTTCTTCTCTAAAGAATATATTTGTGTGTTCAAATAAACATGAAGACTATTTCTCCACTTGTCTTATTTCTGTTAACCCTAATCTGTAAATAACGCAATTCAAACAAGCTTCGCCAGGAAACGCTCATGTTTCGCTTAAATTATTAAATTATTGCTGTTCAAATATGCAGGTTCAATAAATTTAAAGTGAAAAATCGTTATAATGTTTCACAATAAAATCCTTTTAATGTTTTGACTCGATGTTTTTTTCATTTGTTATGAACACGGGTATTTTAAGGTTTACTGTAAGTTTTTTTAAGGTCAACCCATTGAAATGATCAATCTTGGGAACTTTGTTTAAAAATAGTTTTATCAACTGTGGTAGAATCTGTAGAAGGTTCCGGAGCAGGTGGAGTTTCATCAATAGTTTCTATTTCACTGTCAGTGTTTTGATTGAGTTTATCTGTAGTCACGGTTTCAAGTTCAGAGTTGGCCTCATCCATGTTATCAGCTGGTTTAGAAATAATGGTCTGTGAAGAACTAAAATTAGAGACTGACATAGACTGAAAGACTTGTCAAATCCATCATGTCATCTTTGGCAATTAATTCTTGTTATGCGTTAATAGTATCCAAAATTCTGAATTCGGTTTTAGATAGATTTTATCAACTGATTCAAACAGAAATTTGACACTAATCCGCACTTGTAGAATCAAAATCCCACACCATATTTGACACATTCAAGTCACAGCGTTTTTGAATTATAGAGTGTTCATGTTTCTATAAGTATTGTCGAAAGTTCATACCGGCAGGTTGTCAACACTTACTTGAATTTGGCAAAAAATTAGACAGGTGAATACACGGTAGATGTTGAATTTGTGCACCGTGTTTTATTTATCTATATCCCATCATTTTAACAACAGGACAGACGAACTTTAAGAGATTTTACTGAAAATTTAACGAAATATACTTGAACGAAGTATATTGAACAATATACGATTTTTACAATTCCTTGTAAAAATCGTATATTAAATTTCAACAGTCTAGCACAAAACATTTTTCATTTATCTTTGCCATAGATTAACAGACAGATCGTACATTTTCCAAAGATCTGTTTTCCGAACTCAGAAAGATGAAATTCAAAATCTCAAGTTCGAATTTTTCGAACATTACTTCGTATATGAGAAAGTAAAAGCATACCCTTTAGAAAAAAAATTCCCTGAAGACTACTTTTTAATATAAATGCAAAAGATCGAAAACAGCGTCGACTTACGCCTTTTTTACCCGAAGTTTACATAATGCACTGTACAAATAGGATCACGTCTACGAACAACGCTGAAATTTTTATGGAGATAAAATAATATCAACGGTCATCACTTTACGCTGCGTGAGCTGAATTTTTGCACTTTTAACGTGGGACTTTTTTGCATCTTCTAAGTAATGGCTTCTGTTTTCGGAAATGGAGGCGAAAATGTTAAAAGAGGTTGAAAGCCTACAGTGAAAAAAAAGTTTACATCGAGAAAAAAAATGTAATATTTTCACTCTTGTATCTTTTTAAAAACTCCATAGATGGGTTTTTAGATATATTTTATACTTGTTTCTTTCATAGAAATAAATAGGGGGCGACGAAATAATTATATAAAATGTATTCTGTAATATATGGAAAATAGGTATTTTTAAAAATAATATAAATTATTTATTAAAAGTTTAAATCCCCACTGTCATTTATTTTAAGAGCTTCACAGATATTTTTAAACACATAGTTGAAATAAGTAGAAGGGTTAATTTACATTTATCCTATATTTTATTGTGGAACATTTACAATTTGACAATAAACATAAAATGTGTAGCCTTTATGTATAAAATACTCTTAAAATTAGTAGATATATACTTATATATATTCCTTAAAATTTCTAGCTCGTTATGTACATATTATATTATATAATTCCTTTACATTTTTATTAGAATTGTAATTAATTACAAATGAATCTAAATCTCGAACTTTTCCTTGAAAATATAACTGCGCAAAAAATTAATTTAAAAACATTTTAAAATTCAAAACATTGTCTTCTTATAAACATCATTATTTGTTGTATAATTTGTTTCTCAATTGAATTGAAAATGTGTTAAAATATTTTTTTAAATATATTTTTAAATACATTTCATTGCTTTCATGATATTCAAACTCATTCCATATCAAACACTTCATTGAGACATCAAAGATTTAAGCACTTAAAATTCTTTGCGCTTTTTAAAATTGACTAAGAAAAACATTCTCATTATTATTTATGATGTATACAAGAGATATCAGAAAATGAAATTACATTTCTACAAAGGACAAAATGCTACTTGATATTAATTTATTATCGTGGGGAACAATGATGTGATTTTCGCTAAGTGTTTTTGGTAATTGAAGGCAATGAATAATTGAAGCTCTAAATCGCATAGGCAATGAATAAAGTAAAAAGGGCAAAATTACGCCAAATTTCACGTTCAAAAACCTTTTATCAGTATGTGTTTGTTTTTTTTTTCGTTTTGTTTACATTGGCGACATTTGTTTTTTCATTCACTCCACTTGACAACTTGATTCGCGTTTGGCTCACATTGGCAAAATATTGTACCTTTATAACAGAAAACTACCGTCATGGCCTGAGATGAGTTAGGAGTTGAGACCTTTTTTCATGTGAGAGGCCGTCAGTATTCCATTGAAGCAAGCTTAAAATTGTACTCATCTTGCAAACAATATCAGTAAAATGTCGGAGACTCACGGAAGGAGACAAAACGGCAGCAGATTAACTGGGTGCATTACATGGAGACCTCCTACATTACACCCTAAAACATTAAAATTTTAATTGCATTATGGCATCATCTTAATTACTGCTTTAGGAAAGTTCAGTTATATTGTTAAAGATATATATTATATAACGGCTAGCGATTCAGCCATTTAACATTAAAATAACTTTATATACATATATATGACTATATACAGATAGGACGGAAAAAGTTATAAATACTAAGACTACCATTACAGGACCTGAGACTACCACCGACATTACAAACATGATACACATTTATATCATGTCTTAATTCTTATACTTGCAAATCAGGTTGGAGCCGCGGTGGCCTAGTGGTAAAGTCTCAGCTTCGGAACCGGAGGGTTTCAGGTTCTAGACTCGATTCTGTCGAAGAATCGCCGTATGAGGGGGTCTCTTGCACGTTAAATCTGTCAGGCCGAACGTCCTCCCGCTGGTGTGGTGTGGAGAGGGGGTGCCTGTTCAGGTGTCGTCCTCGGCATCTGACCGTGGCTCTAATTTACGAGGTCCCAAAATAGCCCTAGCGTTGCTTTACAACGAGACGTTAATCTAACTAAGATGCGTATTAGGTTAAATAAATGTCAGATACGATGCCGAAAAGTAACTACATGCTTGATGTTAAGCGAAGTTGAATAAAGACGCACAATAGCAGGTTCAAAATGCATTCAATCGTTTTCTTATAAAGAGCGAGAGACAAAGGAATTTGAGGGTTAGTACCGTAATGCCGAAATTTCCCAACATATACAATAAATAAAAGTATTAAAATAAATCTACATAAATGATTTGCAACATTAGTTACTAAAAATATTATGTAGAAGAAATCATGAATGTAGATATTTAATTCGAGAGAGATTTAAATGTGTAATTACCCTTACTCATTTAATTTTATTTTATTGTAATAGTTGGCACCATGGGTTCTACTAAAGGCACCATAAGTCCAAAGTCTAAGACGCGTGACGTCATGTTTTAGAAAAGCGAGCTGTGAGCATTCGCTCGATAGACAGAGAGTAGGTCATTCGCTACGATATCATGGTTATTTAATATGTAAAGATGTTACATAGTTTTCCATGGGTATTTAGTTAAGCTTCACCCTTGGTACTATCTAAATGTTATAATTTTATCTCTAATGTAAATAGCCTGTACTGCACTAATTTTTAATGTATTTTCTTTAAAATATTATTTTCTGCAAATGAATTTAACGTTTTTATTTAAAAGCTTCTTCTCTTTAATCAGTGACCCTAGACACTGATCTAAATAAGGTTGAATGGGCATTTTGTTCCATACATTCCTACATGAATATCAAGTTATATTTAAGATTTAATTCCAATAAAAGCAATCAGTATTACTGATGAGCCTGCTGGTCTCGAAATAAGGTTAATAAAAATATTTATTTTTAAAATATTGTCGAAATAAGCAAAGACAGATCAATAATCAAATTTCAAACAAAACAATTAGACGCATAAAGTATTTAATCCTTTCTACAAATCTTTTCAATCCCACGCGATTACAAAATAACAAATATTTCAAACTGAATGCAGACTGTGTGTATACCTTCTGTAAATAAGGACATGCCCCCTTAAGAAAACAATTGAAAGCTCTCTGCTTGTTGAAGTGTGAAAGTGATTTCGTCGCGGAATACACGCTAGCACGTGCTAGAGAACCAAGCGAGTGCGGGAACATTTCGAGTGAACCATAACAAAAGGTTTACTTTGGATTAATTC
>JAPMOQ010015521.1:1845326-1870839 GCA_026543055.1 Argiope trifasciata | reverse complement strand
AGACAGTATAACAAAAAATATGATATTAGAAATACAATTTTAGAATACTTAAATTTGAAAACATCGTCTCGATTAACGCTGGCGCATATGTTGGTTCTGTTTATCAATCACACTAGCTGACAAAAAGTTAAACAGATTAAAAACACGTTCCCATTATTTTATGGATTTTTTTTTTCATTTTGATCTTTTTATTTTTATCTCTACCATTTCAGCGTGAAAACAGTTTTCTCTTATATACACTTTATTACAACACGTTTTAATGTTATCTTTACGATAAGCAATAATTCTAACTTAAGAAATAATCGTAAACTACTCGCGTGGCATCATCATTCTCCGTGATAATCATCTGCTACGAAATCTGACCTTTTTAACTGACGATTGGCTGCAGCTGAAAAAAAAAATATGGGAATAAAAATTCACGAATAACATCTCTTGACAACATCAGAGTGAATGATGAGTAATTAACCATAAATTTCTATCATTTGTTGCACCTGTCGATGATGCCAAAATATAAAAACTAAATAAATAATGTTATGTTTGCGAGAAAAGTAGGGTTTTTTTTTTCATGTTTGTTTTGAATCTTAACACTCGTGTTTTTTTCTGTATTATTTACCTTTAAAAGAGTGTGGTTCAAAATGTTTTTATGCATATTTAATCTGTAATTTCTTAAATTAATCCGTTCTTTTTATTGATGGAAGAATAAACTTTATTAAATACATATTCTATTAGTAAATGTTTTTATTAAATATATATTCTTTTTATTAATAATTTTTATTAATATTCAAGGCAGGAATTTTTAAAGACTTTGATTGTTTTTAGAGGGAAAAAAAAAGATATCGATTTGATTATGGAATTGTTATTGATTGTTGATTTTTTTTATTAATCTGTTGATTTTGAATCTTTTATTTTCGTCAATTTTTTTAATTAAACTAACACACTTGGATAACCATCTACCCGGCCACCATATTAATAACATTAACTTAGTAACTTCAATCAATTTTGATGAATTTTATCTTAACACATCATATGAAAATCTTATTTTAAAATTGGGCTTGCACTATAAATTTGTAGCGTATTGATTGATTAGCTGAACTAGCAAAATGGTGAAGCTAATTGGCAAAATCTTTCAAGTTGTTGGTTGTGGCAGAGTTTTATTATGCAATTCCTCCCGAATATGGAAATCGGTGGAATAGAAAGTGAATATCGATAACACTTCTAAGAATTGTCAACCTTTTCATCAAATAAATATTCATCAAAACGGTTCAGTACTTGAGGGTGTTAATTCTGCAGTTTGTTGTATTTTCCTTGAAAATACATAGTGAAGTAGTATATTTGAGGTTCTTTGAAATTGGGATAAGTCACATTCAACAGTTGATAACTTTTTTTTAAGCCTTTTCAGTTTTCTATCCCTCTGACCGCTTAAAAATTGGCAAAATTGATATATAATGGCTGGAGTTGAAGAACATTCTCATTTTATTTGCTATAGAGACTGTAAAAAAATTGTTTTGGGAGTTTTTTCGAGAATAGGTGTTGTATAGGAACAATCAACTGTTTATAACATGTTTATATAGATTTGTCATCTGTGTCATTATATTATCTATTACGCCATTATATTATACCCATTAGGTTGGTTGCTATTCATTTTTGAGACGAATCTCAACACCACCAGTTTATTATAATTGTTTATATTAGGAAAAAAAATTATATATATATCAATATCAATCTCCCTACCAACTTCATCAGTTTTTATATTATATGAAATCCAATGTCATTTACATATGCTACCTCTTTTTCCTTTTTTCTAGAATTATAATAAAACAAATGTTTCAGTCGCAGTCGAAAAAGCAGTCGCTAACTTCAAGAACTAATTCGTTTCGCCAATTTTATTCAATTACCAAATTTATCCACTTTACGTGCTTAGCACATCAACTGATTGTAAATATTTTACTAAGATGTAATTCATTGAGGTTGATTGATGTCACTAAAGTAATACCATCAATATCTTAGGCAAATAGATGGTAATCGGCTTGTTCTTGAAATTTTTAGTAAGCGCAGTGAATCCTAAAAACAATCATGAAGTTCCAAATGGCAACCTAATTAAAGTACATAAATAGTTAAGTTTATAAAAAAATGTTTATTTTCTCGAATCTTTATTTTTATTAATTATTTTCACCTTTTTTCAGAATCATATGTATGTTACGGCCAAAGCCCGAAGTCGAAATTCACGAATTGGCCAACCAAATCGCGAAACAGTCAATATCGCCTCACAATGACTGGCCAATGTCCGATTAGGCGCCTAGGATCGTCGTTCAGAACAAAGGCCAAAGAGGTACGGTGGCCCTAGGTGGGCTGTAGTCCGAAGGGAGAAGTTTTAGTGAGTAAGGATCTCATAGTACCAGAAACCTCCTGGTCTCTTATGAAGATTTCTTCTCCCTTGGAGAAAACAAACAAAAAGATAATCACATTACTGAATTAGTTTATTGCAGAAAATTATCAGTATCATTGTTACGACCAAAGCCCGAAGTTGTCCGGCCATTTCGCCGGTGGCCGGCCAAAGTCGTATATACGTTATTCATTTCCAGAACATCGAACACTGGCCACACGCCCCGTCCAATGTGCGATTTGGCTGGCTAATTCGAAAATTAGCCGAACTTCGAGCTTAGGACGTAACATACACCCACACATATATATATAATATTCTAAAATCCCACTAAAATATTATGTTTTTATGGTCTCATCATTTTTTACAACTTCAATTTTAAGCAGGGATATTTTTAACCAAAACATCCCTACACATGTAGCAAAATAGGTTTTTATATTACTTTAAAAATATTTGGAAGGAAAGAGCGATTAAAACTTTCTTCACTGAAAATATTATTCTATAAGCTAAAGGACTCAATGTATGTATTAGTGCCCCAAAAATTTCTTTTCGGCTTTCTCGTCGGGCTACGAATGGCCTTATATTGCTCTGTTTATGAAATCACGAGGCTTATTCATTAGCTGTCTTGGGGTAAAAACAATAGGCTTTCAACTTTTACAAAGTCGGCACTACACCCCAAAAAATTACCTTTATCCAATTGGTTCAGTTGGAAAGGCGTTGTTTTCTACGAGCTCCTTCCTCAAAGTGAAGCATTAAATTCTAAGAAATACTTTAATCAACTGGATCAATTGAAAGCTTTCATAACAACAACAACAAAAAAAAGAAACCGGCTAGAAGGAATGAATCGACGAGGCGTTGTTTTTCATCATGATAAAACGACACCACAAATTGCATTAGTCGTAAGAAAGAAGCTCAAACAATTTGATTAGGTTGTTTTACCCCATCTCCAGACCTCCCTCCATCTGATTATTAGTTCTTTCTGTCCTTAAAAAAATTATATTCACGATAAGCGCTTTAAATCCATCAGCGAAATGAAAGCGCATCTCGAGGATTATTTTTTGTCAAAAACATAGTAATTTTGAGAAGAAGGCATGAGGCTTTTTGGGAGATTGAAGGTTATAGAGCAAAATAGGTCTTATATAGCAAAATAAATAATATCTTAAAGAGTAAATATTGTGCACTCATTTCATTTTAGAAATGCAAAAGAAACATATGGGACACCCTAATACTTAAGACTCAGCATAAAAAGTTAATTAGCATAAAAACAAATGAAAAATATTAATCTCATATCAGCGTTTAATCTTAGAGGAAAGAAAAATGCCAAATAATCAATATTTCGCTGTAGACCACCCAAACAGACAACGTAAAGCCATCCAACTTGTCCTTGCAACAATGTTTCCAAACCACCTCACTGCTTGTCAAACATACTTTAACACCACCTGCACATTAACGGTTGGCCCTTGCAGCTTATCAGCTTTACGAGACTAAGCTGCATGATTATATCATCTTCGATCACTTCGTTTATGCGACAACCACCTGTTTCTTTTTTTTCTTCTGCCATCAGATGTTTATCGTAGTCCTAAATGACTCCGATTAAATCATGACTCAGACAGTAGAGGAATGGTTCCATTATTTAAACACTCTCAATTAGAACATTAAAAAAAGAAGTTGTTGCACGAAATTGGAGAAAACAAGCTGCTGATAGATTCTGAAGCAAATTGATCTTCTTTCGTCTAATTTAAATTTTGGGATGCAGCGAACGAACTGGGTGGTTTTGTTAATGAGTCTGGGATGTGCAAAGTTGTTGTTGCCTATCGATCATGGAGTCTCTTGAATGTTCTAGATGGGATGGTTTGTTATCGATCGATTGAGCTTTTTTTTTCATGTTTAACTGCAATTTAGGTATGATAACTATTTTTAATGAATCATGATTCGCCGTTTTCTTGTCGATTGCTCGAGTAAAGAGTGATAAATGATTATATATACCAAATGCAATAGAATGTTGATTCTATTATTCGAACTAAACAGGGATCGTCAATGTCGAAGTTGGGGGAACATACGAATGAATCAGGAAACAGAAATCGTCAAATTGGCATCTTAACACTAGATTGCCTTAGGCAGTCATTTTGACTGCTTTTCAATTTCAGTTAGAAAAACAATTGTGTATATAATGACACAGCTTCTTAGAATTTTGTGAGTTTTTGTACAACATATGAATGCGTTTATTAATCATTATAGTTGCCTCCCCCCCCCTCTTTCATTTCCAGTATATATATATATATGTGTGTGTGTTATACCTGTGTTGCCTAAAAGCAGTCATTTTGACTACTTGGAACATTTTAAATAATCAAATGACTTTTATTATTGTATTGAATAAATTTCTTATCTGAAATCGGAGCCAATCTGATTATATGAAATCAGATGGGCTCCGATTTCGTTTAACAGTTCATATATTTTTTGATTACCGTCACTTGTTCGTTACTTGTCATCAGAAAATGAGGACTCACAAACATCAAATACAGCATATTCTAACGAACGAAAATTTTGTCAAGTACGACTTTGCAACAAAAAAAAACAAATAATATATGTGAAAAATGTCAAAAGTATGTTTATGGAAGATGTACACATAAAAAGATTTCAACTTACATTCGCTTAAAATGGACAAATAATGAATAAATTATTTTTTTTGTTCCAAATGAAGTAAATTTTTTTATTGTTAATACTTATTAATAACTTGCTGTATGACTGTAAATAGTATAAGAAGTATTAAAAATTAATTTTAAACAAATTTCTTTACTCATTAGTTATTCTTTCACAATGCAGTCATTTTGACTGCTTTGGGGCAAATAGGTATGCACTAAGTCTCCGTCTTTCTAGTGTTAAGTATAAGAAAAATTAAGTGCAGAAATTATAAATATTATACTGGAAGTCCGATATCTAATTTAATGGTTTGAGCTCGTTTTATTTTTGAATTTCTTTGTTTGTGGAGGGCCAATATATTTTTCCGACTCAAAGGATATTGTCTAATTCTTAAATATATTTTGTTTTAATTATTTTTCTTGGTCATTGGCTCTATAATAATTATTTGATAATCAATCTCTTTAATAGTTCTCTCTTGATAATTGATTCTATGATAATTATTTCTCTTGACAATTGATTCTTTAAAAATACTTTCACTTGATTCTTTAATAATTCTTCCTATTTGATTTTTTGATATTATCTTTATTCTTTGATAATTATTATCTTTATTCTTTGATAATTCTTTCGATATTCCAAAAACAATTGTTTTTTTCCCATCCATTTCATTGGAAGGCTATATCATTCGAAATGTAGAAAATGTAAATACTGGAATAAGACGTATGTTAGGTAATACATAGCAAAAGACGATAATTAGAATTTATACAGCAGTGGATCTCAATAACTAGGTGATATCCCGAAGATGTTAAGACAGGAGACAAAAAAAAAACTAATTGCTTAAATTTTAAAAAAAGAAAATAAATTTTTCATTTATAGTGAAAAATAAATACATAAAAATAGATTAATCAAAAGATCGTATAATATATAACATAGCATTATATCATATATTTCGAAAGTTAGTGTATCTAATAATTGTAATTGTTATATTTTGTCAAAAACTGGCAATTTAATGCGAAAAGATTTGCTTGCTAAATGATTTATAAAATTGCATGGCTTCCTAGTCTTAAACCATAATTTATATTTTGTTATATACCCAGGTTATAAAATATATTTTATATATTCTTATGTTTTCAGGTTTTAAACCTTAATTTGTATATTCTTAAGTTTTCCAGGTTTTTAACCTTATTTGATATGTTTTTGTGTTTCCAGGTTTTTAACCTTATCTGGTATGTTTTTATGTATCCAGGTTTTAAACGTTAATTAAATATTTTATATCTCCAGGTTTTAAAATACAATTTGTATATAGTTATGTTTCCAGGTTTTAAATCTTAATTTGTATATACTTTTTCTTCCAAATTTTAAACCTAAATTTATGTATATTTAAGCTCCTAGTTTTTAAACCTTAATTTATATATTCTTAAGTTTCCAGGTTTTAAATAACTGATATTGAAACTTGCTTAAAATTTTCATGGATACAGAATTTCTAAGGAAATTTTATTCAGGCTGAAAAATTCTCATTGCTAGTCTTCATTTAAAAAACGCAGATGGGTTTTTTTTTTCGCATTACATATTTATAAACATGTATCAATAGGCAAAGAATGGCTACATACTTTGAAAAAAATAATAAATAAATAAAAATTCACTTTTTAACCGTGGTAATCCTTTTATAAACGAATTTTATGTTTATGCGCTTCAATCTCGCTAATTAACGGAAATAATTCACGATTCTTTTAATTTTCAAAACATGAAGATCCCATCACTTATTTCCTAGTAAAAAAAAAATAACGCTTGATAAAACCCCTATCAAGCAACCCTGATAGAATAATTTTGCATAAATGACTTGGCAAAAAACAAACCAAAATAATGAGAGTGAAAAAGAAGAGAAAAGTTTCGAAAGAGGAGCAAAAATAGAGCTCATTAACCCTCGCTTCAGGCTTTAAAATGACGCTGGCATTAATCGAACCTTTGGCCCGTCTATATCTCATTTTAGCTTAATGACATCTTGAATTAGCCAACAATGTATCGAGTAAAAGAAAATAAATTAAAAGAGTGATGATACAGTTTCGTCAGACTCGGCTCTTATTTTTAGAAAATGTATCATGCTATTAGTCTTCATTTAAAATACACGTAGACGTCAAATCGTTTGCAAATTTTTATGTATATGTATATCTGTAAATACTCATATATTATTAATTATGTATAAATATCTGTAAATACTCATATTTAATTGTCTGACAATAAATTTGAAAAGAAAAAAATCTTCTGTTAGTCAGTTTTCTAAAATAGTGAATGCAAGTTTGAATAATTAAACTTTATTTAAAGTACACGTAGGCATGAAATCGTTTCCAAATTTTTAAGTAATATTGACAATGTATAAGCATCTGGCAATACTCTCATTGTTTAATCGTCTGATAATAAATTTGATGAGATAAAATTCTTCTTTTAGTGAATGTTTTTTAAAATAGTAAATGCGATTTGGAATAATTTAACTTCATTTAAAGGACATGTAAACGTGGAATCGTTTGAAAATTTTTATGTAATATTGACGATGTATAAGCATCTAGCAATACTCACTATTTAATCGTCTGACAAATTTGATGATAAAAATCTTCTCTTAATCAGTTTTCTAAAATAGTGAACGCAATTTTGAATAATTTAACTTCATTTAAAGTACACGTAGTCATGAAATCGTTTGCAAATTTTTATGAAACACTGACGATTTTTTAAGCATTTAGAAATACTCACTATTCAATCGTCTGACAATTAATTTAATAAGATAAAAATCTTCTTTTGGTCAATTTTTATAACAGTGAATGCGATTTGGAGTAATTTAACTTCATTTAAAGTACACGTAGGCGTGAAATAGTTTGCAAATTTTTATGTAATATTAGCTATTTAATCGTCTGAAAATTTGTTTTTAATGAACTAAAAACTTTGTAGTTTTTCTAATAGTGAATACAATTAAAAAAGGAATATAAATAAAGTATGTACAATTTTTGCAACATAAATTTATGAAATGTTGACTGGAGTTTTAATCCATGAACAGATTTTTTTTGTTGACATTTTTCTGCGTACAAGTTAGATATATGCTCAAAATGTTGTGTACAGTTCGTTTCAGTTTTCTGAGGCGACCATATTTTGATGATTCTGCCTTATTAAGGGGAGATTCCCTTTACGCACAGAAACTACTGCACAAATTAGGCTGAAATCGCTCACTTCGTCGGCAGGCTTGTCTGTGGTGTCACAAGTAACAGCAACATATTTATCTAAATTATAAGCATTTTAAATGTTTAAACTGTAACAAATTGGAAGGTCTTCACTTAAATATTCAATTATTTTTAAAAAAAAAATGCTACAATGATTTAACAACAGAAAAACTGTTTAATTATAAAATTTAACCAACATGAAGAATTAAAATAGAATATGTCAAAATAGTTATCCCAAAGGACATAAGTCAGGAAAAAAAATCAAATATTACCCTTTTTATACACAGCTTCTTAAAAAAATTCTAAAGCCAGAGTTTACAGTACCAAAGATAAGAATAATTAATTTATGTGTCGGTCGCCAACCATAAACATAAAAGAACAGTCGCATCTCACCGATTCCCGCATATATCACTGAATGAGATAGCGCAAGGGGACTAAATATCTGCAGCTCATATTTCAAGAATCTTTTCTAAAAGGGGGTTGTCCCGCGAGAAACAAAGCACCTCTCCCGAAGGACGCTGAAATATCGAATAAAGATGACAAATTGCGCCGTCACCTACTCCAGCTCCAGAAGCGACAAGTACACACTCATACCATAAATCAGGGGGTGTCTGAAAAAGCCACAACCCCACTCCACTGTTTTTTTTTTATTATTTATTTATTATTTTCTATTGTGGTTTTGGTTGTAAATTGATCTGGGTTTTTCTTCTATGAGACTTGCTTCAGTAAAGGATTTTGGTATGCTTTGTTTCAGATTTAAGGTAAAAGCTTTACATACTTACTTTTTTCTATTTTTTTTATAGTATGAGCTCTTGAATATGTTTCTCCATTTTGGTCGTTTTTTACTTTTTCGTATCATGCGCTTTCATATATTACTTTTCGTATAGTTTCGTATAAAACAAGTAAAAGTGGTAAATCATGAAAAAAAAAAAAATTCAAATCGGAACTAGGCGAATTTTTACATTTTAAATATACATGAAAGAAAAGAGGAGTGAAAATCATTTTGGAATTATATATTTCTGTGAAAAATTGTTACTCAAAAATTTTTTTAAGATGTGTCACTACCCTCGGAATGAATTTTTTGAATAATGGTACAAGGCGAAATTTCTTCTAGTTTAAATGTTTATCAAATAAATTACCGAAACCTTTGCAAATAGCATGAAAAATATATCGTAAAGTTCCTGAATTAAAAAATAAGCTTTATTTATATCCATTCCTTAAATATTGAGTCTAAACTGATAAATAGCACGAAATTTCCAACTGTCTTAAAATCGTTCTAAATAAATGTAATGGTTTTCTAGTTCAGGAACTACAGAACCTGTCACTGACCACTTCGGAACCGTTCTGGCATTCCTAAAAAGCATGTGAAGAGTTGGAGAACAGTTGCTTGGGGTAGAAGCCATGATTAATATTAGAGAGTCTTGTAATGACTTGATCCTGACCTATCGAATTAAGGCGTAGAATTTCGGACAATTCTTTTATTTACAGCCATATATATATATATATATATAAACACACAGAAGAACAATTTGTTCTAATCTATGCTGAATATTTACGCAACAATCGAAGGTTGAAGAGTTCAGGGAAATAGTTCTCCATCAATTCGGAGAAAAACACTAAATGAAGTCGTTTCAAAATATTTTTTGTGTATGTCTCAAACGATGCGTTAATTAAACTATGGTCAATTGAACTGTACCGTTATACTAAAGCTAATAAACTAAACCGCTATACTGAACTGTACCATTGTACAGTAAACGAAACCGCTATACTGAAATGTACCATTGTGGAATAAATTAAACCGCTATGCTGAACTGTACCATTCTACAATTAATTAAATCGCTATACTGAACTATACTATTATACATTAAACTTAACCGCTATGCTGAACTATATTATTGTACAATAAAGTAAAGAGCTGTACCACTATAATGAACTGTACCATTGTACAATAAACTAAACCGCTATACTTAACTGTACCATTGTACAATAAACTGAACCGCTATACTGAACTGTATCATTGTACAATAAGTTAAATCGCTATACTAAACTATACTATTATACAATAAACTAAACCGCTGTGCTGAACTACACTATTGTACAATAAGGTAAAGAGTTGTAATGAGCTGTACCACGATACTGAACTGTACCATTGTACAATAAACGTACCGCTGTACCAAACTGTACCATAGTACAATAAATTTAACCGCTATACTGAACTGCTTCACTGCACAATAAATTCAACTGCTATACTAATACTAATAAACAGCAATAATGTATTGACTCTAAATAAAATACTAACTGCATCACAAAAACAAATAATTGTACCTCTGAAAACTCATTGTACTGCTAAAAATTAATTGCGCCACAAAGACGGCAATAGCATATTTTCATGAGATAAAAAAATAGGCATTACTCTCCTTATTCCAAAAGGGTACAAAAAAAACACCCCAACCACATTGTGTTAGTTAACGATAACCCTAAGATATGAATAATTAATTCAACTATCTTTTGGAATGCACTAACACAAAGGCGCAGTCACCTATCACCAATTCTCGCACACCCCGCTGAATGAGAGATAACGGTAAGGAATAAATATACGCTGCTCATATTTCATGGGGCATCTCTAGGAGGAAGTGTCCCGCGGAGAAACAAAGCACCTTTCTAGGGGTAGGCGAAGGGGGCAGCGAAATATCGAATAAAGATGACAAATTGCCGGTGTCACCTACTCTAGCTACAAAAGCGACAAGTACACACTCACTCCATAAATCAGAGGGTGACTGAAAAACCGCAACCCCTCTCCAATACTCTTTCTTCCTTTTTTTAAAGTTGATTTTGGCTGTAAATTGATCGGCAGGCGTTTTTTGGGGAGTTATTTGTAAGACCTAAATCTCAGAAAGGGATTTGTTTTCTTGCAGTTTGTGAATTCAGTTGAAAGATTTGGAGTGTTTGGACTTTTTAGTGTGCGATATATGCGGAGATAAATTATTGTAATTGTGAAAAAAATACGATTATGATTTTTAGATTGAATTTTTGTGTTTTTGACTTCAAAAAATATCAGCAGTGGTCACCTCCTTTTTTTTTTTTTTTTGCATAGTCTAATAGTTAATAGTCGCAAGTAGTTCTTGTTTACACCCAGCCTAAAATTTTGGGCCTTGGGTCTTTACAAAATTATGATCTTTGACTTGAAATTAGCATTTTTACTAATTCTATCGGGTAATTTTTAGAGATTTTATTGGCAATTAATCTCTGATATGCAGTTAATTGTAACCGAAAATGGAATTCGTCTTTTGATTGAGTTTTTTTCTGTAGATTAATATTAAAATTTATCGCAGAATTGCAATTGTAGCCTCAAGATCACCATCAAATTCCATATATTTATTTCCATTGGATTTTTGAGTTATTTCGTTTACATATTTATGAAAGCGTAGTTTTTGTGTTATGTCATTTACATGTTTACGAAAATGGCCTTTTTGTGTTATTTCGAATACATGTTTATGAAAATTTCGTTTGTGTGTCCTTCGTTCGTTTCGTCCTCTTATTTCATTTTAATGTTTATGAAAGTGTCGTTTTTGTGTTATATGGTTTACATCTGGGATGGGGAAACTTTTTCGATCGCGGGCCAAAAATCGAAAAAATAAAAATTGGCGGGCCAAGATGATTTTTTCTAAAATTTTAATAACAATATACAAGTATTACAATTTAATATATTAATAAGATGAATGAAATTGCGATTTCATTTTTAAAAGTTCCTTATGTTGAGATTCGAAGTGAGATGTACTGATTCTAAGGAACGAGGCTAAATGCTCATCTGTCAATCTACTTCTGAAATAATTCTTTCTAAGGTTCATAGTTGAAAACACTTGTTCACATATATAAGATGAAGCAAACATAGCACTGATTTTCTGGGCATGAGATATTAAATTTGGGAAACTTACTTTCGATAATGATTTGTAAAACTCTAACTTTTTCATATTTAGAAATAATTGCTTGAGATGATTGTTAGATTGCAACTCAATTAATTCAAGCTGCAAATCTAACCTCACTGCTTCACAATTTACGTTGAATGGCATGGTAAAATTATCCAATTCTGCTTGAATATATTGAATTTCCATATGTCTGCTCCACAAGAAAAAGATAAAGCTTGTTGGCGCCAATCTACAGCTATAACTAACAAATAACTTCCGCTTTTAACACTTTACCGATTGAAAACTGCCTGCGTTTGCTATTTCCTTCGATTTATGTTTTGCAGAACAAAAATAGAGAATGTAAACAGATTACCAGCTCTTTGAAAAAAAGAAAAAATATATATATAATATTCAAACAAAGTAGAAAAGGAGATGGATATATAATATATGAATATTTCTTTTAATTTACCTCTGACCGGCAAATTAAAAGTCTATCCGCGGGCCGGATAGAACCTTCCGGCGGGCCGTAGTTTCCCCATCCCTGGTTTACATGTTAGTGAAAGCGCAGAATGACAGAAAATTAAGTCCTCAACATATTTGATGTAAAATTTGGCAAATATCTACACTTTTCATGTTAAATGAGTGTACTAAATTTCACCCATCTAGCCCTCTAGTGTTATTGTTAACGAGTTCATTTGGACTCAAACAGACGGATAGACAGACAGAATGGTAATAGTATCTAATAGTGTGTGTGAGAGAGTAATAGAGAGAGAGAGCCAACAAAAACTTATAGAAAGAATTGCTTATTAAGATGTGTTTGTTAAATTCAATTATTTTAATAATTCCAATTTTACAAAAAAAAAAAATCATGATCTTTAAAGAAGGAATTTTTAATGTTTTTAAGTTTTTCAACTAAGCTGATTGTTTCTTTTAAATGCTTAGTGGTTTTTTCAATGTTTTTAAAATTGTTTGGATACAACTTGTTTTTAATTCATTTTTAAACGTTTTTAAAGTTTAATGTTTAAAACTTTTAATCTTTGTTTGTTCAGTATTCATTATGCTTTGAAATTTGATTTTTTTTTCCTGCAATGCAAACTTTCTGGAATTCTAAAAATATACCATGAAATCCAAACTTAAAAAAAGTCGAGTAAAGATAAAAAGACAACATTTACATAAAAACTATATAAGCGGGAGATACTTTTTTTTTTGACACAAAATTAAAATTGATTAAAAGCAAAATGTACACTGTAACATTTTTTTTTTTTTTGAAAAATTATCATATGGAGGAATTTAGGTGGTCATGACGCATGGAGAGTTGACCGTAGGCATTATCCCCAACTAAAATTTAACAATGTTGCCATATCACAAATAAAACAATTTGCATTGATTTATTTACAAGTATTTTACAAAAATATACTTGAATGCATTACTTGCTTAATATTCAGCTATACTTTGTACTTAATATTCAGCTACTCTTTGTGCTTAATATTCAGCTATACTTTGTACTTAATAATTATCCATACTTTGTACTTAATATTCAGCTATACTTTGTACCTAATATTCAGCTACACTTTGTACCTAATATTCAGCTATATTTTGTACCTAATATTCAGCTATACTTTGTACCTAATGTTCAGCGTATACTTGCCTAATATTTGTTACAGATCAGAAACCAATTCAAGTGATCTTCTTAAAACTTTATCGTATACTCTCAACTAAAAGCGCTACCTCAGAAATTGCCACGCATGGCGTACAGTAGTCATGAAATATTTTTGACTTGAATTCAACATTTTTACTGAATCTACCGTGCCGTACTTGGTGATTAATTCCTTTCATACAATTAATAGTATCTGAAAATCGAATTAGTATTTTAAATGTTTTTATGAACTGTTTGAAACAAAAGTTGAACACAAAACTGTATTTGTATCATAAATTCCCATACAAAGTTCGACCTATTTAAATTATTCCATTTTTTGAATTATCATGTTTATGTATTTCTGAAAGTACTGACCAACAGACTGTCTATGCGTGGTTGGATTGGGCTCAAAATCTGACAGATGTCTTTACTATGGATAATAAATACAAGTACCTAATTTTATCTATCTAATTTTATATCTATCTCTCTTCGTTTTGTAGTTATCTGTTAGCTCCGGATAAACTGTCTGCTTGTGGCCGAATTTTTCTGAAAATTCAATAAAAATGTTGAACATTTGGCGTAAAGACCGTATACCAAAATCCATCCATCTAGCTCTAATCTATTTTGAGATTTCTTTGCCACAGACGAACATTTTCTAAAAATGTATTTTTCGAACTCAGGGAAGTCTAAAACGTGGAGATTCGCTAAAACTCTTTTTATATCTTTTTATGATTATCATATTTTTTTATACTCTACAAAAATTTGAAATAATTTGTAGAGAATTTTTATTTTTTTCGAATTAAGTAGGTATTGTTTGTTATGGAATAGGTTTTTTATAAAGTGATATTTTGAAATTTTAAACATTCCCTTCGATAACATATTCAGATATTTCGCTTAAAATAACGCGAAATTAATGAAACAGTACTTTTTTTTTTTTTACAGTATCGAAATACCATTAAGGTACTGCTTCAAATAAAAACATAAACTCAAAAGGACTTCATTTCTACATTTAAAACCTGTGCATTAAAAAAAGCATTGTTTAGCAATTATTACCTTTCTGCAAATAAATTCACATCAGAATTATTTCTATCCAGACATTCTCACTAAAATATTTTTCTTTTTCCTTTTCAGGTAAGAGCAATTCTCAAGCAATTAACGCGAATTTTGTAATCATACAAACCCTAAAGGTGAGTTAAATTGTTTTTTAACATGTGCTACGATCGAATTCGATTGCAATTTCGCAATGCTGATGTTGTAATTGCTCTGTAATTTTCAAGCGATATTTTACCATCTGCGACTGTTTTTTTTAAATGTACCAAACGATTTTTTTGTTGTTGTTGCTGCCACGCGAAAAGTAGAAATAAAATTTGTTCTAGATTCGAATTCTGACTTCCATAAAATCTTTTTTTTTTATTGGACCACACAGAGTGTAATTACAGTGGTTGTATCTGATGGTAAAATGAAAATTTTTGAGAGCAGAAAAGTTTTGTTTTTATTTTCGTCGTTTTCGCTTTTTGTGTTATTATTATTATTATGAGCGTAATAATGATTGTTATTGTTGATTTGTAGTCGGGTACCGTCCATTCACCGGAAATACACTTTTTAAAATCACTCTTTTAAAATGGTTTTGTCGATAAATGTGAAAAACACTCTTTGATATTTGATAAGAATTTGAAATAGTTCCGATGTAGTGTTGAATTCTATAATCATCTGTTAAAAAATTTAGCAATAAAATAAACATCAATAAAGTTTAATGATTTTTTTTAATTTTGAATTACTTAACCTGTTTACAAAAAAAAAAAAATTATTTTATTCAAAATATTTGCCAGATGTTTACATTTTATATCGGTTCTGAATCCAAAGAGTAAAGGTAAATAACATTTCTTAATATAAAATATTGTTTAATAATTTTTTTATATTTAAAATATGATTAAAAATTGTAATTTTGATACTAAAACCTACGATAATTTTTTTTGTTCTTGTTTCATATTTTTTTAAAGCGAACATTTCTTTTAAATTATATTTATTTATTTCCCAAAAATATCAAATAAAATAATTATAATAATTATAAAATAAATGGAAAAAATAAAATATTAAACTTATTAAAATAAATAGTTTTATTCTTATTGAAGTAAATAATTTTTGATTTGTTATGAGAATTCTAGATAATATATGGGTGCATTTCAAATTGCTACGAAATTTATGATTTTAAGTCAGAAAAGAAGATGTCAAGTAGTATGTTAATAAAAATTAACATTGGCTCTTTAGGTTAACTATCAATCTGAAATAACTTGATACATGCTTACTTCATACTCTAGAAATCTGATTGTTGGACCTATAGCTATAAAATTTAGCGCACACATATTTTAGAGGATTTAGGATGTGCTCTTTTTAATGAAATGATTAAAAATTAAACGAAGCTCTTACTACCAAATACATTAACTCAAAAAAGGTGTTCATATTCTTTTAAAACAGAAAAAAGTAGTTTTTCGATTATATTTATGTGGATTCTTTGTAATATTTAAATTTAAAAAATTGATATTAGAATTAAAAGAAACATTTTCTTTAATTGTAAAATTTTAAAAATTATTTTTAACACAATTTGTAACAGTGATTTTATTGTTATAATGGAATTCAAGCCAATTTCATTATTTCAACAAGTAATTTAATGTCAAGCTTTTCATTTTTTCTAGTAAACTAAATATTTTCGTATTATTCATATCGTTATGTGTCAATAATAAAAGTCCTAATTTTTATACCATCATATTACAGTTTTAATGAGTCGTCTTCATGCATTATTTTAAATTCTGTTTCAATGTTTGATTTTATCACTAACACTCGGTACCTTGTACGCGACCGAATTAGTCTTAATATTTGGGAAACCAAAAATATTTTTAAGAAATATGAACTGTTTTTAGGCTGTGTCATACTATTGGAAAATTACACATTACAAATATTTTTCACTTAATAAAATGGGGAATATATAAAATGAAGGATAATCGATTGTTATAAATAATCGTCAAAACTACGTAGACCTAACTACGCTCTGCTAAAGTATCCGGAGTAGTTTATTGGTAACACAGCAATGGTTACTAAGGTCTTGAAAGTGCTTGGTCACCTATATACAAACCGTTCAATATGAAGTATATCTGATATGAAGATTTGACCATAGTTTTACTTTATCAACATAGGAAGAGAGAACCTACTTACATATCTATCAGCTTCCTATCCACACAATCCAGTTAACGTTTAATTCACATACTTATGGATAACATAACCATAATTAGTAATTTTGAGAAAATGGTCCAAAATTAAATATCGTCACAGAATCAGAATTTTTTACAAAAGAATAGAAATGTAAAAATCAGAATAATTTTCAATTTTTTAATCTAAAAATATGAATTTATGTACATTTTTTTGCGTTGAAACGTTGCGGCTTTTAATCTCCCTTTTATTGTAAAATCCTTTGCATATGAATTATTTTTTGGTTGGTTGTGTCAATTGAGTTCATAAATTTCTTTTAATAATTAATATTTATTCAAATCCCATTCCTAATTAAACATATTAAATAGTATTTAATTTGATTTAAAAGTAATTGATATAATCTTAAATATTTTATGTATTAATCCTTACCACTTAACTGAAATTAATGTACAATGCATTCTTCTTAAGAATATTTTCTCGGTAACTAATTAAGTTAACTAATAAATTTTCACACAAATCTAACCCCTCTATATGCTAAATATGTTACGGATTTCTTTTATTGATTAATGACAAGATATTTAAATTTAACTTAAAGAATAATTAATGCGATAGTAAAATGTGTATTAAAAACATTTTTTTAATTTAAACTTTCAACAATTACTACGATATGATATGGAAATTTCTTCTATTTAGAAGCGTATAATCTTTAATAATCTGTAATTTTACATGTCTAAGTCTTGTTATAAGTATAAATTATAAAGATAAGTGTAAAGATTTAATAAGGATTAAAATATAAAAATAAATATAAGTATAAAGATTAATTCTTATAAGTATAGTTATTAATTTTTTTGTTTCAGATATTAAGTATTAATGAATTACAGTGTATAAGGAATTATTTAAAGAAAATGTTCAAATCGTACCAAAATGTTTTATTTCAATGATATAATTATAATTTTATTCCATCTTTTAACGTATTAAATAATCCGTCTAATATTTAATATATCATATAAAATTTGCAACACTAAGCGAATAGTATTATTTTTATCAATTTTATCCCTAGTTTGATTTTTTTCTTTAATTAAAATGCTATTATGTAATTAATTAAAATTTATGAATGAAAAATTTATGTTAGATAAATGAGTATATGGCATATTTCATTTAAAAAACAAGCTACTAAGTTTATTAACTTAGTAAAACGTTTTGACAAGTTTTATTATTAAGATTTTATATTTTGTAACTGATTAAAATATTTTGTATAACTTACACACGAATTAATTAGATATTTACACATGTTAATTAATTTATCATCGTATGAATAAACAATTATTGACTGCTAATTTCAATACTAATTTTAATAATTAATTATTAACAAATTATGATTTTTTTCTGATAACTATTTCTATGGATATAAAAATTATTTATGTCTAAATAAGTAAAAGAAAGATTTTAATTGAATATAATTATTACAAAAGTCTATTTTTTGTTTCTATTTCAGTTTAAATTGATTTAATTGAATTATTTCTTCACTTTAATGCTTTTTGCCTATTAAATATATAGCATTTAATTTTCTTATGTTGAAATTTAATGCTAAAGTTACCCAAGTTACAATTATAAATATTTCGATTAAGTTATACATTATTTCAATATTTGTGCTTCTTTTTTTATTATCTCTTATACCGGTTTTACACTGAGCCAATTATAAGATGGCAAGTAGGCAGCGCATGCGTAGGAAGACACTGATTTATGTTTGCAACAATTTCATAAGATAAGTTCAGGCATTCCATGCTTGGTTATAAAATGCCGTTTTGGTTTTCTCGAATTTTTCTTTTTCTCTATGTGTCGAATTCAAAGGATGGATATTTGCACAAAGAAACATGGCAAAATAAAAATAAAAAGGTCAACATACCTAAATTTGGAAAACTATAGAAAAGAAGTGGTAAATAAAATTAAAAAGAAAAAAAAAGAACACAACCTTACATCAGAGATATCAAAAAAAAAATTGAAGTAATCTACAATAAATAATAAATTTTTTCACGCCAAAGAAAGAAAAACCCACTAAAGTCTGCAAACGCATGCGCAGTAAGAAGGAAATACAATACAGTGACCTGTGCTTGTCCCGTCTGGACAATTACTTGCTATCAACTGAACAGCATTTTTCATAATTTCTACGCATGCGCTCCTTAACTGACAGAGTGTAAACTCGGAATTAATATTTATTGCAACCATTTTTTTTAAACGTATAGTTTTTTTTACTTTTGTTAGTTTATGCACTCGCGTTCATCTAAATTAAATTAGCCAATGTAGAAACAATTTATTAATTTTATAATAAGTAAAGTAAATTTTTAAAGTAAAGTAAAACGTACATTTTTTAAACGATGTCTGT
The DNA here is from genome assembly GCA_026543055.1 of Argiope trifasciata. NCBI lineage: Eukaryota > Metazoa > Arthropoda > Arachnida > Araneae > Araneidae > Argiope > Argiope trifasciata. The sequence goes on along the minus strand of JAPMOQ010015521.1, from coordinate 1,851,488 downwards.
GTATTTACTAAAACGTTAATACTATTGTCGATAATAATAAATTCAAGAATTTTTAAGAAAGCAAAATTTCACCTATATTATATCTTATGAAGAAGTAATAAAACTTTATTTTTACTATAAATAATTATTAATTAATTTTTATAATAATTATCTTGTAATAATATTAACAACTTTACATTCCAATTTTTCTTTACTTTTTATAATATTATTATGAAAAATTTACGTTTTATACTATTATTATTTAAAATTTTTATTATATTATTTTTTAAAAACAACAAGTTATTGGGTTTTTTTAATTTACTGCTAAAATGAAATGTTATATAGAGATAATTATTTAAAAATATAAACGAGAAATTTGTTCACGGTAACTAAGAATGATGTAAAAAAATTTACTTGAATTAAAATATTTTGATAAATTTTGATAAATATTAGAAAGTTGCAAAAAATCATGAAATACTATTTAGAAATAAAATATATTCATTACCTTGAAATAATTTGTGATAAAAGAGAAATTGCTTTTCAATTTGTATAGTGCTGATTAAAATGATGAATAAATTTAATCATTTTTCGGATTTAAATGATTAATGAAAATTCTAGAAAAGTTATTCAGAATTTTAAAACAATATGGAACTGTTAAAAAAATAAACATAATTTTAAATTGAAACTCAAATTTTTGGATTGGAATCTGTGATAGAAATAACTTACAGACTAGCAGATAAAGATTTTGATAAAGAATTATAATTCCAGTAAAGGTATATTATGTCACAATACTTTTATTTGAAATTTAGTTCTTTTGTAGATTTAATAATTACTTTTAATTTGATATATATGTTTGAAAAGTCAAAATAATGCTGTAATTACTGTACACGCCTGACAAGAATTTAATTGCAAAGTGAAGAGAGATAGATAGTATAATTTGGCTGCATATTAAGCTATAATAGTGTGTCTATAAAATTTTGAGCTAAATCCAACAAGAAGTTAAGAGTCTGTCCATTCCTTTCTTTTAGAAACATGCAAACGCGATAACTCAAAAACAAATAGACTTAATATATAAAATTGATATGAAATGCCGTGACTACAAGCGCAATTTGGTATCGAATTTCAGTTTCATTGGGCTGGGAAAAAGCATGTCTGAAAATGCAAATTCTATTTTCAGATACTATTAACTTATGAGGGGCATTACTCGCCAAATAAGTCGCCAAGATGCCATGGTAATTCAATAAAAATGCTAAATTCATGCCAAAGGCTCATGTTTCCTAACCAATGAATGCAAATTAGTGCACTTCTAGAATAACACCTTTATTAGAGAGTATGCGATAAAACTTTTGAAAAATTAACTAGTTTATCTATACAATTTCTTATCTGGCATTCAACCGAAATTCGATAAAATTAATTACTAAATTTAAAAAAATCTTTAAATGAATAAAATTGTGTTTCTTAAACATTTTATCGTTAAATTGTATCTCAATACGTAAATCTCTCATTAAAACTTCCAATAATATTTTTAAATTATAGTCATGAATTGCTTGTCTGGTCAATTAGTGCATAATTTAAATGTACATTAAATATTGCTATCTGAAACAATTAGCAATTAATTTGTGATCATTTTCCCAAAATGCCAGGACTGCATTTTAAAATGCTAATTTATAGTATTTACTCTCTAATTTAATGTTTATCACTTCACTTTTTCTACTTTCAACAACTGGATTCGTTCATCTCTAATGAGGCCAAAATATCCATGCTGATTCATTCGCTTCACCAGTAACTACTTTCCCAGAATGCAAGCCATTTGCAAGTCTTTAAAATCCAATATTAGTTAATTACCCATTCCTTTGTGCGTCGCCAAAGGAACCTTTATCTTTTCCTGCCAAAAAGATAAGAATTTCCTCTTTCACACAAAAGAGCCTGTCTTTCGCAGTTTGCTGGTTACTTCTCACCATTGCTGAATCTACGAACAGTTTTCAATTAACCGTTTTGAATGTGTTTAAAAAATATATGGGATACCTCAGTTCCCTAATGCATTTTTAATTTATGCTTTTAATTCTTTCGTATGTGCAAATTCAATTACAGTTTGGATGTGTTTTTTAATCTTGTACGATGCCAAATTGCTTGGATTTTGATGATTGCTTTGGTAGAGGAAAAGCTGCGTTGATGCGCATGCTTGGTAAATTTTTATCACCTATTTTAATGTTTTTGGATGGATAGTAAATGAAAGGTTAATTAATTATTTTCAAGGGGTTAAATCATAAAGAAATTTTAAAATGTTGGATTAGAAAAGAATGAATAATTTAAATTAAGCTTCCATTTAGGAACTAATTTTTGAAAATTGAAAATTTTAATCTGAAATGTAGGAAAATCTCACCTTGAAATTTCCTCTAATATAAAAATTTTATCCTATATCCGTCCTCTAAATATTGTAGAACAAAGCCAAGATCGTGAAGGTTGTTTTTATTTTTAGAAACTCATACATGAGAAATAGCTTTTTGTAACACAATAAAAATATTATATCATTCTGCAATATATTATAATGGGTAAAACTTTTATTATAATCGTTTACTTTTTACTATTCTTTTACAATAAAAAACATATTTTCAAATAATTCTGTGAAAAGAAAAAAGAAATTCTCATCTATATTCCGAATCGCTTCATTTAAGAGCTAAATTAACGTGAATTTTTTTATCAACATTGGTTTTTATGATTTTTATCAATTTTTATTTACTATTCATGAATTTAGTATATGATTTTGTACTTAGTATTGACAGCAGTGAATAAATCAGTTTAGTTGAATTTTTAAAATTTGGACAACTGCATTATTACAATAAGTTGCTTTACAAATTGATAACAAATGGGTTAATTTTTAAAATGCAGGTTTAATCTTTTTTTAAAACGTTTTTTAAGAAATTATATCTCAAAATATGTTATTTGAAATTATTTCTTTATTATATGAATGCATCAAGTTATGATCTAAATGAAAAGGCATATATAGTTACATGCGGAAATTTTATTGCATTAGAAATAATTTAAATGTATTATGGCCATCAAAATTAAGTCTATTTTGAAATTGTGTCGTTTTGCAAGGTCAATTTTCAACTTATTGATTTTTTTAAATTTGAAAATAGCTAATTATTTCTTAAGTATAGAAGTTGGAATCGAGTCCAATATAGAGTTCAATGGATATTGTTTTTCTAGACTTTTTCGTGTACCTTCACAATGTAAAGCAGTTTGTGTTCACTCTTCAGAGTAAAAGCTTTCATTGCCAGATTCTATAAAAACTTTGTGACAAATCAATGATTTTGATGCCTAGATCTCTTATCTGTGTCTATCTTGTTGCTTAATATTCCACGTATTCTGGGGTATATATGTGTTGACGTATATGTTTGCATTTAGATACATCTGAAATTATTGCTAAATTAAAATCTACTAGAAACTAACGGGAGTAGTCTCCCGAAAACTTTATCGCATACTCTCTAATAACTCCCGCATAATATTGGGCATTGAGAAACTCTTATTTCACACTGACGTACCTTAATTATAAAATGTAGATCTTTGACATTAATCTAGCGATTTTACTAATGTTTCTAGTGCCTTTTAGCCACTTTTGGCGATTAATCCCTAGCAAACGATTTATAGTTCTTGTAATCTTTCGGACCCGATTTTCCCAACAATTTATATCCAAATTTTGGCTCGAAAGTATTAGGTTGTTCGGAAAGTAATTTCGTTTTTTCCCGACAGAGGATTTAATTGTATTTTTCGCACCCAATTTCATACTTAAACCGCAAAATCATTTTATGTTTTAAGAGCTGATATAGCAAGGCTTGAATGTGAAAAAGTGCAGCTGATTCTTCGCAGTAGTTTTTGGATGGTGCCCTTTTAAATATGGAGAGCAATAAACAGCATTTTCGTCATTTTTTTTCTTTTTTGCTATATAAAAGGTAAAAATTCTGTTCAAGCCAGAAATAAATTAGCCAATATGTGTGGAAAAGATGTGGTAACAGTACATCAGTACCAGAACTGATTTGCAAAATTTTTCCTTCAAATGAGGAGGCCAAAAATCACCTCGATCAGTTTTTTTTTACAGCAAAGACCAAAACTTTTATGAGCGTGTAATCATGTTACTACCAAAAGGTATTAGACCAGAATGGCAATTTTATAATTTAATAAATAATTTATTCATTAAACGAAAATTTCTTTTCATTTTGACAAAAAACGAACAACCCAATAAGATTGTAGTCACAAAATAAGTATTCGAATTTCCAATATTTAAATCAATGAATTTTAGAGCCTTTGTATGTTGATAAAAGTGCCAACTGATAGATAAATAATCCTTTGAGGAATTTGGTTCTATATGTGTAAGGCACTTTCACTTTAGTTATTAAATCTGTGTGTCAAATCTTATCAATCTGTTCTTCTTTGTTTTATGATTATTGTGTTAACTTATATTCAGTCAACTGAGCTTCCTCGAGAGGAATTTCTCAAAATATTTGATAGTAATCAACGGATTTCATGTATATACGAAAATTCATCCTTCTGTAAAGTGCATTTGAGTTATTGTGCTCACAGAATAGGTTCGAAAAAAATTATTGCCGTTGTTGTTTTCGAACTGGGAGATATCTGAAATTCGGATATTAATGAAAATCTCGAATTTCTTACGCTTCCTATACTTTTCTTTATACTTCATGAAAGAAAAAGTAGGAAATTCAAATGCATTAATTGGTTTTTTTTCTGAAAAGTTACCAACAAAAAAAATCGCTTTAAATTAAAATAAGTTGATTAATTTTTTTAAACTCAAAAATATAAATTCTTGTAATATCTAGTTTAAAGCGCTTAAATATTGAGATTGTTTGTTTTAAAATCAGATTTAAAGTACTCAAGTAATGGCAATGCCATATTGAAAATCACCATGTGGTTTTTGAATTTCTTTACCCAGCACTTCATTTTACGAGCATGCTCTGTGACGCAGCTTTTACTCTACTTATGTGTCTTTATCTAGAAGGGCCAAAATCAGAAATTAAAAAACAAAAGAAGTCTTTAATTTTGTTACAGGAGTTTCAGTTGGATTGTTTTCTTAAAGATAAAGGAGTTTTATCTCTTGCTAGTTTTCTAGCTATGTTTAATAAAATACCCTTTATATACTTCAACAACAAATAAGGTGGTTTAGACTAGGGGTGGGTAAATAAATTAGAAATACCTTGCATGCTCTAGATAAGAATTCTTTGGAAAAACTTTGAAGGTTTGCGTTAAACACTTGATCTATTTGCATATAATGCTAATTTGATTAAAGAAAATGTTTGCTGAAATGGTACTTGACAGCTTATAAATAATGAACATAAATCATCCACTAGTATTTCTATAAGGAATATGAGGTAAATATTTAATAAGTTTGCATTTTTGAAAATCACACGCTTTTAAGGTTCTGAGGAACGTTTGTGTAATTAGAGAGGATAGAAATTTAGGTAGATATTTTTATTTTTTATGGGCTTCTTATATTTCTGGTAATCTTGTTGACATTTGATGAATGTACTGAAACAGAATCATTCGTCCTCAGATTAGAATAATGAAAAAAATTGCGCGATGATGTATAAATATATAATTAATTATATGCAAATATAAACTAAAGAGAAATTTGTAAGTCTAAATAAAGATATTTCTATAATTTTTCTAACCTAAAACATTCAAATTGATGTTTCAGTACTAATTCACGAATATTTCTTAAATCTTTTATAAACTGTTTTATTATGTAATAAAACCAACCAAATTGGATTTCATTGCTGCAACCAAATCTTTTGTTCTACAGATAATAATCAAGATTAAACCGAACATTTAACATAAGATCAAACAAATGATCATTGATGCATTAGAAGATAAATTTATTGCGTTAGTTCATTAGAAAATTATTTTATTTGTAATAACAATAGATTATTAACATAAAGCACAAGATTAAACAGAAGATTATTAGTACATAAATTTCTGTTGATGAAATCGTATTTGTAAAAGACAAGAATACTAATATTAACAAAATATTAAAAGAAGATCATTAGTGCATTAGAAAATCACTTTAGCGCATTAAAAGATTATTATACTGTTAATAAATAAGACTATTAATAGAACGAACAAAATTAAACAGAAGATTATTAGTGCATGAATTCCTGTAGATGAAATCAT